>PVKP010040915.1:0-19127 GCA_004027715.1 Plecturocebus donacophilus
GGCCGCGGCCGCTTCATTAGGAAGAAGCTGTGTCATGACTGCATTGCTTCTGCGACCCACTGAGGACTGAGGGAAGGCGGGAGGAACAGGGCCTGGCGGACACACGTGTGGGTGACTCCACGGACAGCCATCTGCCCGCTGCTTCCAGAAGAGTTCAGTGAGGTCTGAGAAGCGCCGCCTAAGGAGGCTCCCGGGAGACCGAGCCACAAGGGAGACCTGTGTGTCACCCGGAAAGCCAGGTGCCCAGTGCAGTGAAAGCTGTTGCTGAGTTACCACATTTTTAAAGTAACATCCCGTGAAAAGGTAAAACAGCAGCCAGTGGGGGAAACGGACAGGGAGAAGAGGGGGCCGATGAAGCACCTGCCGAGATCCCACGAAGAAGCCGCCGGGCACCCCCCTGAAATGAGCCACTGCAAGGGCTGCTTGAGGACCCACACAGCCAGGAGGGGCCCTCTGCACCCCTGCCAGCAGGCCAGCCGGGTCAGAAGGAATAGGGGTTGCCCTGGGCAGCGGGCAGGACGGCTCCCTCCCCTCCCTGGGGCACAGCTCCCTGTGCCCGCCATGCACTCACAGGCTGAGAGGACATTCCAGAACACTCAGCTTAGAGGGTTCCAAGACGGCACAAATACCCCTGACAAGGTCCTCGGTCACTCCAGTGCCTTCGGTGTCATCGGACTGCTCTCTTCCCCACCCCCTGCTGAGCAGGATGTTTCCATGATGGAGAACAGAAGGAATTTCACGTCCAGTCTTGCACACCTCTAAATGTGTTATCTTTGCAGCCCAGGGCGATTTTAAAAAGTATATTGCACGGTGGCTCGTGCCTGTCATCCCAGCACTTTGGGAGGCCAAGGCGGGCGGATCCCAGGGTCAGCCGTTCGAGACCAACCTTGCCAATATGGTGAAACCCTTTCTCTACTAAAATTAAAATACAAAGATTGGCCAGGCATGGCAGCGCGTGCCTGTAGTCCCGGTTACTCGGGAGGCTGAGGCAGGAGAATCGCTTGAACCCAGGAGGCGGAGGCTGCAGTGAGCAGAGATGGGACCATTGCACTCCAGCCTGGGCAACAGAGCGAGACGCTGTCTCAAAAATAAATAAATAAATTTTTTTAAAAAAGGAAATCGGGTCACTTCCCTCCCGTTTGCGGCCCTTCAGCAGCTTTGCACTTACCTCTTGGGAAAGCGCCTTGGCTCAGCAGCCCCAGGAGACCGGATCGGGCGCACCTCCGCCAGCCCTGGCCCCTGGGCTGGAGCCAGCCTGTCCTCTCCCACTGCCCCAGACGTCACGCTCTTTCCCGCAGCAGGGCCCTTCTGCACATTCCCTTCCCCTGGAAAGCGCCCCACCGCCTTCTCTGGGCCGCACGCCATAGCCGCCCCCTCTCCCACCCCTCAGGTCTCAGCCCGAATGCCAGGTCCTCAACGAGGCGGGTGCCCTCTGTTCCCTGTGCTTCAATCCTGCGTCTTTGTAACGAATCACACTCGTGGTTTCCAGGAGACGCCCATCTTTCCCAGGGGAGGACAAGAATCATGGCTTTCTTGCTCACTGCTGGGTCCCGCCGGGCGTGGGGTCTGGTTTACACTAGGTGCAGAGGAGAAGGGTGGGCGCCCAGGACGCATCGCCCACTGAACAGGAGGACGCGGGCGCCGACCGCAGCACCAGGCCTGCACGCTTGGGCCACGACGCAGTGGAGGGACCCGGGAACAGGACACGGGAAGGCAGGGGGCAGAGTGGAACCAGAGAGAAAGCTTCTCTTCCTTGGAAGATTTTCCAAGATGTTGGCTAAGTCTGACTTGTTGGACTCAGCGCAGCCAAGTGCTGTGGAGTGCCTCCAGTATGCCAGAAATCATCGACCGTGTGCAAAAACGTCCTCCGTTACCGTCCTCCACGTCCCCTGCTTCTCTGCAACTCACCTTTGCAGTTCCTCCTCTCGAAGAAGTCAGCTTTCCCTCCCTTCAAGTCGGAACTGGCTCTGTGACTTCCTTAGCCAAGAAAACCCAGCAGAAGTGAGGCTGTGCCCGCTGAGCTCGGGCCCCCGGAGCTCACGCATCCTCCACTCACTTGCTCCAACCCCGCCTAGCTGCCGCTCGAGCAGGCCCAGGCCGGCCTTCTGGAAGAAAAAAGATCACTTGGAGGAGAGACGAGCCCCCCCCCGCCCAGCCGAGGCCAGCTGAGATCACCCAGCACTCAGCTCACCTGCAATCGGACCACAGACACAGGAGGGAGCCCAGCTGACCCCAGAAGCGACCGGCTGGGCCAGCCGAAACGGCCAGTCTGCGGAATCGTGGCTGAACAAATAGCTGCTGTTTTAAGACACTAAGTTTTGTAGCGGTCTGTTATGTAGCAATAGATGACTCATACACAAGTGGGGTCAGAGGCTTGTGAACCACAGCAACTCCATCTTGAATAGGGGCTGGGTAAAATGAGGCTGAGACCTGCTGGGCTGCATTCCCAGATGGTTAGGCACTCTTCATCACAGGTGAGACAGGAGGTCCGCACAGGTGCAGGTCAGAAAGACCTTGCTGATAAAACAGGTACAGTAAAGAAGCCGCCCAAATCCCACCAAAACCAAGATGGCCACGAGAGTGACCTCTGGTCGTCCTCACGGCTGCACTCCCGCCAGCGCCATGACAGTTTACAATGCCATGGCAACGTCAGGAAGTGACCCTATATGGTCTAGAAAGGGGAGGCATGAATAACCCACCCCTTGTTTAGCATATCATCAAGAATAACCATAAAAATGGGCAGCCAGCAGCCCTCGGGGCTGCTCTGCCTATGGAGTTTCTTTACTTCTCTAACTAAAGAAGTTTTGTTTCTTTACTTCTCTAATAAACTTGCTTTCACTTTACAGACTCACCTCGAATTATTTCTTGCAAAAAATCCGGGAACCCTCTCTTGGGGTCTGGACTGGAACTCGTTTCTGCTAACAGTAGGTACCGGGGATGCAGAAATGAGAAAGGTATACCCAGGTGAGACAGGCAGTACTTCCACTCATTCATTCACTCATTCATTCAGGTTTGATCAAGCACCTACTGAAAGCCAGGCTCTGGATTAGATTCCTGATATAGAGGTGACAAGACACAGTCCCTGACCCCACGTAAAAGAGGATATAGATAATAAATGGGCAATTCTAAAATTAAGTAGATGAAGTACTAAGACAGGAATAAGGAAGCCTGACAGTTGGAGGTGGGAGTGGGGGCAGGTGGGACAGTTTGGGAAGGCTTCTCCGAGAAAGTGATGTCTAAGTGGAGACCTCAAGGGTGGCTTAGGAACATCAGAAAAGCTTTCTAGGCCGAGGGCTGGCACTTCAGTCTGTACCACTTGTAGGCAAAAGGAGGATGACAAGCATCGTCTCCACTCCATTTCCTGACCTTCTTCCTCTCTGTGTTGGTCTTCTGAATGAACTGGGAAAACTCAGGAATAAACTCCCAACTCTCCTGCAGAATAATTAGCAATTTGGAACCTATTTATAGATAAAGAGCTTCAACTGAACACACCTTCACCCCTAAAAAGAAAAGAAATTCAGATGGACGAGATAGGAAAACTCAGAGGCTCTAGTTCTGTAGTTATTCAAGGGGAAAAAGGACTTCAAGACCTCATTTGAGCCACAAAGCCCCAATTGAAGTCAGCGATTTTCACCCGCGATGTTGCATACCACTCCTGATTACACCAATTAATTAAAGTGGGTGCATCTGGTTCCTTCTCATTTTCTGCTATCAGGCAAAGGGTAGCTACTAATAAATGTTTATTAGATGATTTTTTCAAGTTCATACACTTGCTGAGTCGAAATTACAATCATAATAATTGACTGGAGTAATGAAGGGTTCCACAATGCCTGGATTCCTGAAGCAGGCCAGTAATTTCTTCAGTCATCATGTTCTCTTCAAGGGACAGAAGATGCTTTCAAATCCTGCCCTGCAACCACATTTATGACTAAACCAAAATTCTAATTTCATTAGACTTCATGGAGAAGGTTGCCCGAGTTGATCAATCAGCTCTGGTGAAGATTCCAAAATTAACATGTGATGCAGCGGGAAACATTTTATTACTGAGATACTGTGAGTCATCAAATCTAACAGCCAGTGGCTACAAACCAACCAGACATCCTCTATATGTAAGTCATGCAGAAAAAGGTAGCAATAACTTCACAAGCATTCAAATACAATGGAACCCATTATATGAGCTGCCAGTGTCATAGGCATGGAAGCTTATTTAAAAAAAAAAAAAAAAAAAACAGTTGTGGCATTGTTTAGATTGACTTTCTTCTTCCCAGTAAAAACTCCCTTCCTTGAATCAGCAACAGTTGACTTTCTTCTTCCCAATAAAAACTCCCTTCCTTGAATCAGCAACAGTAAACTGAAAACAGGGTATTCAATTGCCATGAAGTCTTTCAGAGAAGAAAAAAAAACTTTTAGGGAAAAAAATCTCTTAGGAGAAAAAATCAAGACCTTTGGGTTATCCTTGTTTCTGTAATTACCGGGAGGTTATAAGTATTAATTCATAGATCTATGTGTGGTATAGCTCTTTTTCCCCAAAACATAAAGCAACTAGACAAAATTGGAATCAACTCATTTAGACGTAAGCCACTGGGAACCCCATCATCCATAAATTCCGTGACGGTGTCTCTCCGGGAGGGCTTCTGGGCCAGCGACCCACCACAGTCAGGCAAGACTTCATCCCCAGTGGACTCCCAATTTTTATGGCACACGAGTCCCACCTTTTCCAGGGAAATGTGCTCACTACTCTTTGGTGTCGGCTATCATTTCTGATTAGAAACCTGTTCCGGGGGCATCTGGAGCTGCTGGTTAAATGGGATGCTGCGTTATCCTCAAATCCATTTACGCTGTCCATTTTCCTGTCTTCTGTTGGTTGCTAAGGAGATTAGTGTGAAATGGGGTCCCTGTCCTAAGGGGTTAATCATTTTACACTGCTCACTCCCCACAGAAGTCATAATCTGCTGTGTGTGAAATCACATTTAGTTGCTGTGAAAATGATTACGAGGCTTGGAATGGAACATTATGGCTTCAGGTGGGAGATAAGTAGTGAGAGCAGATGGACTCCGAGAAAATACAAAAGTTCTTCCCAGGAATAATGCTCACTCCGAAAATAGAGTGGGATAAAGAGATGGTACATATAATATGTAAGAAAATGTGAAAGAAATTAATTTGGGACATGGAACTTGACTCTGCTGGTGGATTTCCCAGCTGTTTCTTTTTCTGTTCATTCTTTAAAAAAAAAAAAAAAAAAAAAAGCCTATCATAGCACAATTGGAATACCCAAAAGATAATTATGAAAACCCAGAAGACGGTGGGAAAAACAAGTATGCGAGATGGAAAGGGGTTGCTTCTTTCCAGTGAAATTCCCACGTTACTACTGAAGTCAGGAATTCCTTGCTCTCCCGTGGGCATGTGTCAGTAAAGAGGTGAGACACACAGACCCTCAGATCAAAGGCTCGTAACAATGACACAATCCCCGTACTGTGCTGAAACTATCAGGCTGCTACACAGCAGGCTACAGTCGTCTCCTAATCTGTCTTGAAAACAGAGACAAAGCGCAATAACTTGAAAAGAGAAAACACATTTATATATTTTATAAAAAGCTAGGAATAACTAAAACAATATGCAAACAGTGTCCAATTCTAAGACATAAATTCGGCTTAATGTGAAAATTTAATGACTTAAAGTAACAAACATGAACCAGTATATGAAATGAACCATATATGAATTCTCAAAACATTTTTTAATAAAAATGAAATCTTTAAACTATACACTGATCACAATAGAAAATAGTCTCAGACCTGCAAATATTTTCCTGTTATATGTGATAAACAGATTTCCGAAAAGTTGTAAGAAAATTTAAAAATTGTTTTTTTTTTCCTTTTTCAGACAGTCTTGCTCGGTCACCGGGGCTGGAGTGCAATGACAAGATCTTGGGTTCAAGTGAGTCTCCTGTCTTTGCTTCTCGAGTAGCTGGGACTACAGGCGCATACCACCACAGCTGGCTAATTTTTTATATTTTTAGTAGAGATGGCTTTCACCATGCTGGCCAGGCTGGTCTTGGCCTCAAGTGATCCGCCCACCTCGGCCTCCCAAAGTGCTGGGATTACAGGTGTGAGCCACCGCACCCAGCCAAAAATTTCAAATTGCATGAAATATTTAATGTTTTGGAAAAGTTTACTACTTAAATTTACTTTATACCAACTCCTTTTATAAAGTGAGGAATATTTAATTAATTTATGAATAGTCAACACCTAATGTCTCTTTCTTGTAGATATACCAAGTTTGTATCCCGTTATTTTTCAGCACGATTAGGATACAGTTCACCAGTGGCTTAGGTATCAATATTTTAAATGTGTGAGTTTGAGGGTTTTTGTGTTTTGTTTTGTTTTTTTTTTTGAGATGGAGTTCCACTCTGTTGCCCAGGCTAGAGTACAGTGGTGCCATCTTGGCTCACTGGAAGCTCCACCTCCCAGGTTCAAGCAATTCTTGTGCCTTGCCCACCTGGGGCAGCTAGGATTACAGGTTCAAGCCCACATACCAGCTAATTTTGTATTTTTAGTGGAGATGGGGTTTCGCCATGTGTTGGTCAGGCTGGTCTTGAACTCCTCAAGTGATCTGCCTGCCTCGGCCTCCCAAAGTCCTGGATTACAGGCATGAGCTAACACCCCCAGCCTGAGTTTGAGTTTTGTTTTACCTTGTCCTACCCATCCCTGCCACAGGTTATCCACAGGTACCCTCGCAGACCAAGTGGCACCCGGACGTATGATGAGTAAGTTGTAAGAAATGAGGCTCCCACATGAAATTCTATTCTCAGGAGCCGTACCCTGACAATGCTGCAAAGCCGGGGGAAGCGGTGATCCTCCTGAGTTAGCATTCTCCTGATGTTCTTTTTTCTTTTTTTTTTTTTTTTGTTTAGAGGGTCTTGCTCCGTCACCCAGGCTCGAGTGCAGTGGTCCCATCACAGCTCACTGCAGCCTTGAAATCCTGGACTCAAGGGATCCTCAGCCTCCCACATAGCTGGGATTACAGCTATGCACCACCACACCTGGCTAATTTTTATTCTTATTTTTCAAAAGTATTTTGGTGGAGATGGAGTCTCGCTTTGCTGCTTGCGTGCAGAGCAGACTGAACCCAGCCCATAGTGGGGCACCAAGCTGGTCTCAAACTCCAGGACTCAAGCGATCCTCCCTCCCTGGCCTCCCAGAGTACTGGGGTTACAGGCGAGAGCCACTATCAACTTGGCCTTTGTTTTTTGTTATTTTTTTTCAGTTTTAGAAAATATCTCATCTGGAACATCCCACCTGAGAGACTTCAAGAGTAGAAATGAACACTCTTGAGTAATAAATCAAACCCTCAGGAAATGTAAACTTTTGAGAAAGGAATTCAGTGCGCACAGATCGACAACACTAGCAAGCGTAGGTAAAGAAAGCAACATCCCTGTGGCAAGTGGAATCGATCGAAATTCTCCACCTGTATCTCGGCCTTCTGCCATGTGACTATGCCGCTCCTTCCACTAGAGGCAGAACACATTTCCTACCGGACCGGGGCCACGGGAGTTGCTCGAGCTAATGGAACGTGGGCAGCAATAAAGTGCACAAGGTCTAGACTCTAAGAGGCATTGCATGCTGTTGCTCAGCACTCTTGAGATAAATACAGCCACTGCCATGAGAAGAACAAGCTGCACTGATCCGCGGAGGCTGAGAGGTGGGGAGCCCCAGCAGACCCTGACTGACTCCCGGACACAAGAGCAAAAGTAAATTATTGGTTTTTTGTTTTGTTTTGTTTTTGAGATGGAGTCTTGCTCTGTTGCCCAGGCTGGAGTGCAGTGGTGTGATCTCAGCTCACTGCAACCTCCGTCCGCCTCCCGGGTTCAAGCGATTCTCCTGCCTCAGCCTCTGGAGTAACTAGGATTACAGGCACCCGCCACCACACCCGGCTCATTTTTTGTATTTTTTTTTTTATTAGACACAGGTTTTCACTATGTTGGCCAGGCTGATCTCAAACTCCTGGCCTTGTGATCCGCCCACCTCGGCCTCCCAAAGTGCCGGGATGACAGGTGTGAGCCACTGCACACAAACAAATCATTGTTATTTTAAAGCACTAAGCTTTGTGGTGACTTGTTACACCACACTACGGCGAAAGATAACCAGAATCCGCTTTGCTATTTTATGGCTACCTGCTTTACATTTTTAGAAGTGTAGGAATCCAAAAGAGAGAACGCTACAAAAAATACAGTCAGCACACTCACAGGGCTTACTCAACCAGAAACCTGCCCTGCAGAAACGCACCGAGGAGACCACTGGTCCACAGACTCGGCTCGGGGTGCAGTAAATGAAATGAAGAAAAGCCTACGCTTAGGGCTGGGGTCAGAATTTACACCACCTGTGTGTTCAAAAACACCCAAAATGTATCCGTAAGACCCTCTGGGCCAGTAATACCCCAGGTACCTGGAGAGATAAAATTCTAGTCCTTTCTGGAAGAAGGTCCCTTGAACTCAAGACTCAAAAACTCCCCAGAGAAAAAATTCTAAGGAATATGAATCCTAATTTTAAAATTACTGTAGCTAACTCTACACAGATACGTCTTTTAAAAAGTCACATTTAGAAAATGAGCAAATTGAGAAAAATACACACTATATGCCACTGATATAAGGTTCAGAAGGAAGCACTACTAAGCGATATATTATTTAAAGATTTAATATGTGGTAAAAAAGGAACTACATTACTATCACGGGGTTGATTAACACTAAATTCAGCACAGAGGCTACCTTTGATGGGATAGAGGGGAAGGAACGGTGGGGAAACAGCTTTGGATGCGGGACTTCAAAAGTACAGTTGCTATCCTCGAGCTTGGTGAGGGCACGTGGATGTTTTTTCACTACTATTCTTTAAACTTTGTTTTGTTAGACGGAGTCTCGCTTTCTCGCCAGCCTGGAGGGCAGTGACACCATCTCGGCTCACTGCAACCTCCGCCTCCCGGGTTCAAGCGATTCTCCTGCCTCAGCCTCCCGAGTAGCTGGGATTACAGGCACCCGCCACCACGCCGGGCTAATTTTTGCATTTTTAGTAGAGACAAGGTTTCGCCATGTTGGCCAAGATGGACTCGATCTCTTGACCTCATGATCTACCCACCTTGGCCTCCCCGAGTGCTGGGATTACAGGCATGAGCCACCACACCCAGCTTACTATTCTTTAAACTTTATCTTTATACTACATAGACTTTTTGCACACAGGTTTTACAATAAAAGTAAAAGAAAAGGCTGTACAGGTACCAGACTCCCTACAGCCCAAGTCTGGACAGTGTCCCAGAGCAGTGACTCCCCATGGCCAGCAAGGTTTTCCAGTGGTAGCCTTGGTGACCAGAGTTTTCCAGTGGTGACCTTCAGGTGACCTTCCTCTTTTCCAAGCGGGTGAAAAGAACAAAACAGACGGTGGAAGGTACTCAGCATGAGTGGTCTGGGAGGCCGCGCTCCAGCAGGAAAGTGCAGAGGACGTTAAGAACTGATTACTCGGGCGTGGGTGGCTTGGGCTTGCTGTCGGTGGCTGTGTGGCTCTCTGGTAACTGTGTGTAGTTTTTGACTGTGACCTCTGGGCTGGGATGATCCATGCTCCAGGTGCTGACAGGGAGAGCCAGGCTGGAACCCTGGCCAGCGTGTGGTGGCAGCTGGACTGACCAGCGTAGCTGCAGAATCTGCAGGCCGGTAGGTGTTGCAAGCCAGGAAGCACGTGGAGCCTCAAGTAATTCAAAGACTCCCATGCAGCCGCTGCAGGTGGTCCCCAGACAACCAGGGCCTGGAGTGGACCTCAGCAGTCCTACAGCAGAGGGGTCAAAGTCTACCAAATCCTGCCTTCCATGGTGGCTATCACAGAGGTGGGTTTTTTGACTTCAGCCGGTTATGAGTCCTTTTCAGACACATCTGGCTGCAGAACGACCTGGGAGCACATTTCTTAGCACAGTTCCCTGCACGGGAACAGTGGCTAACATTCCATGGTCCTTCCCTGTCTCCCTCAAGAGGGCCACGTGCTCCATCAGGAACTGGCCGCCACACACGTCGCGTGGAAGATGGGCTCTAAACAGAAGGAATCCGAGGAGAGCCTGGGCGGTGGCCTTCGCGTCCAGCTGTTCCGAAATGGATTCATTCATTACTCCTGCATGGGGCAGGTCTCCGCGTGGTTCCGGGCACCGCATTCATCCGAGAGATCAGTGAGTCTCCATTTCACAGTCCGGAAAACAGAAGGAGGCGCTAACTTTCTAAACGTTCAACAGCAAGCGTGCGGCTGAGCTGGGCTGAAACTCATCAGCCCAGTGTCCTGGTCCCAGAAGGAAGCTTCCCTTCTTTAGAGAGGAAAACAGCAGACAAGACATGCATCAAAAACAGTGTAAACGTGTGCGCGTGGGAGTAGGTAGAATTTCTTTTCTAGGGAACCCCCATCACTAATTTTTATCTTCATCTTTCCTTCTAACAAATTAAGACTTAGAAAGCATGCGGACTATTCCCCACGCTAGACTTCTAGAAAGAAAAATCAATTTCTGACTCAGGAAAGGAACTACTCATGCCAAACAGCAAAAGCAGAGAGCTTCGTGTCGAGGCTATTGATTTAGGCCCGAAATTCTGAATGCAAAGCCGTGAAATAAAGGAGCTCCGAAAATGCTGAGTGATGTAAAAGAAAGGGTATACTGAATAAGTCCACGACTTGAAAAGGGGGCACCCTGGCAGTGTGGAGACATGAGCAGTCAGCGGAGGATACCGTATGAAGTGAGTCCTGCTGACTGAGACACGAGAAGGAGGGCGCTGGCGACACTGGGTGAACAATACAGGGAAATTGCTCTGCTCACATTTATGCGCGGCGTAGTCTGCAGTGTGATTTCTGTGGCGACATTGGGGAAGATGACAGCGCTCTAATGTAGGCACAGCTCCTCCTCGTTATTATGCACCTGCCTTTTCCCCCAGCCCTTTTAAATCATTTTCCTGCCTGCCCACTTTTACCCCCTCCCCGTATTTAGTAATTTCACCCCATCCCTTCCTAATTTCTCCCCTCCGTGCTTTGCCACGGGCCATCGGTGAAAGGAGACCGCGGCCTAGGGTGGAAGGACTGGCTGGATGCGGGCGTCGAAAGCGGACCAGCACCTACAACAGACGCACGTGGCCAGGAGAGAGCTTTTAGCTCCCCGTGGTTTTCTCTGAAGCACCAGGGGCCCTTCAAACTCCTGTCCTCCCTGCATGCCTGCTCCAAGCCCCCGTCCACGTCCCCCGCCCTGTGACTGCAGAAACTGCTGTGCCCAAGAAGGGCATTCATTGGCAGAAAACGGCTGGACAAAGAATGGCGTCAGGAGAGAGAGGAAAGCAAGAACGCAACCTGTGGGTTTCATGAGGTCCCTTTTACTTTCCTTGTTGTTGTTGTTAAGTGGCAAAGCATTTTTTTCCAAACAAAATCCTATATTAATTCCCCTAAAAATAACCCATCTAAAACTCACTGCCCAGGCCTGGTGGCTCACACCTATAACTCCAGCACTTTGGGAGGCTGAGGCAGCAGATCATCTGAGGTCAGGAGTTGGAGAACGGCCTGACCAACATGATGAAACTCCGTCTCCATTAAAAATACAAAAATTAACCAGGGGCGGTGGCATGTGCCTGTGATCCCAGCTACTCGGGAGGCTGAGACAGGAGAATCTCTTGAACCCGGGAGGCGGAGGTTGCAGTGAGCTGAGATCGTGCTATCGCACTCCAGCCTGGGCGACAAGAGCAAAACTCCATCTCAAACAACAACAACAAAAACCTTGTTTTGGTTAATTAGGCCGGGAGTCTGGAGCCACACAGGTTCAGCCTTCACCCTGCACACTCCCCAGACGCAGCCCCCGGGGCACTCCAGGGAGCAGGAAGAGCACCTTCGGGGAACCCAGGGCACTAAGGCCGGCAGTTTGCGCAACACGGAGCAGAAATCCGCAGTCAGAACACCCACGTGGAGAACAGCCGGAGATCCAGGCGGGCGCACGTCGAGTGAAGAGCTAGGTCAGGCTGCCGACCCAAAAAAACGTCTAAAGGCCTCCTCCCAGATTTTTACAGAAAAACTCCCAAACTCATGTCCCGGGTTACACTTGTTCCCTGGGGCTGCTGTAACGAATCACCCCGAGCTTGCCGGCTTAGAAGAACAGAAATGCATTCTCTCATACTTCTGGAGGCCGAAAGTCCAAAGTCAAAGGTGTCACCAAAGTCAGTTCCTTCTGGAGGGCCTGAGAGAGGACCCGCTCCACACTCTCTCCGAGCGTCTGCTGGCTGCCAACACTCTTTGCACTCCTTGGCCTGTGAAGAAAGGTCTCCAGTCTCTGCCTCCGCCCTCACGTGGCCTCTGTGCTTGTGTCTCCTCCATTTCTGTCTCTCGTGACACTCATCATTGAAATCAGGTTCCCCCTAATCTAGGAAGATCTCACCTCGAGATCCTTACCTTAATGACATCCGTAAAGACCTTTATTCCAGCAGGAGACTTCAGCAACATGGCAAAATAGGAAGTCCAAGACCCTCTTTGTCCCTACAGAGACACCAACTCAACAAAAATATATAGACTAATTCCCTTTGTGAGAAATACAGAAACCAACTAAGGGGCTCCTGCACCTGAGCTAGTGCAAAAGCAGCCGATAAAGCTGGCAGGGAAACTCAGGGCGTCCACTCACCACAGTCCCGCCCAGGCCAGCACAGTGTGACCAAGAGGAAACCTCCAGCTCCTCGCTTGTCCCTGGACCACAGTCCAATGTTCAGACTTTACAAGGGGACTGCTCAAGGGATGGCTTAGGACAGGAAAGGGCACCCGGTCAAGGGACGCCGAGAATGAAGGAAATGGTTTAGATCAGCATGTTCTTATTTGCCGTCGTCCATGCTCTCCAGCTCGGCACAAAATAAGCAGGAGAAAACCCTAACTCCTGGCTTCTCCCTGGGGAGAGAAAGAGCTAAAGCGTGCATTCGAAGTTCTAGCTTTTCAGGGAGTCTCGTTCTGTCGCCCAGGCTGGAGTGCAGGGGAGCGATCTCGACTCACTGGAACCTCTGCCTCCCGGGTTCAAGGGATCCTCCTGCTCAGCCTCCTGAGTAGTTGAGATTACAGGCACCTGCCACCATGCCTGGCTAATTTTGGTATTTTTTGTAGAGTTGGGGCTTCACCATGTTGGCCAGGCTGGTCTCAAACTCCTGACCTCAGGTGAGCCACCTCAGCCTCCCAAAGTGCTGGGATTACAGGCGTGAGCCACCGTGCCTGGCCCAGGGAGAATTTTTAAAGCAGCTAAAGAAAAGCAACTTGTCACATACAATAAAACCCCAAAAAGGTGATCAATGGACTTCACAGCATAACCCTTGCAAGCAAGAAGCAAGTGAGATAATACATTCAAAGTGCTGAAAGAATAAAAACCTGTCAACCAAGAATACGTTCCAAGAATAAAGACTTTCCCAAATAACCAAAAGCAGAAGGAATTCCTCGCTACTAGACTGACTTTACAAAAATTACTAAAGGGAGTCCTTCAAGATGAAATGAAAGGATGCTTGACAGGAAAATAAAAGCATATAAAAGTATACAGTTCACTACTAAACGTAAACGTATAGACAAATACAGAATACTATAATACTGCAACAGTAGTGTGTAAATCACTTTTAATCCTGGAATGGAGGTTAAAAGACAAAAGTATGCCACCATCTGATCTTTGGCAAGACTGACAAAAACAGCAATGGGGAAAGGATTCCCTGTTTAATCAATGGTGTTGGGAAAACTTGCTAGCCATATTCAGAAAACTGAAACGGGACCAATTCCTTACACCTTATACAAAAATTAACTCAAGATGGATGAGAGACTTAAATGTAAGACCTAAAACCATAAAAACCCTAGAAGAAAACGTAGGCATAACATTCAGGACATAGGCATGGGCAAAGACTTCATGACTAAAGCATCAAAAGCAATGGCAACAAAAGCCAAAATTCACTAATGAGATCTAATTAAACTAAAGAGCTTCTGCACAGCAAAAGAAACTATCATCAGAGTGAACAGGCAACCTATAGAATGGGAGAACATTTTTGCAATCTATCCACCTGACAAAGGGCTAATATCCAGAATCTACAAAGAACTTAAACAAATTTACAAGAAAAAAACAACCCCATCAAAAAGTGGGCAAAGGGTGTAAAGAGATACTTCACAAAAGAAGACATTTATGCAGCCAACAAACATATGAAGAAAAGCTCATCATCATCACTGGTCATTAGAGAAATGCAAATCAAAACCACAATGAGATACCATCTCATGCCATAGTGATCATTAAAAGTCAGGAAACAACAGATACTGGAGAGGATGTGGAGAAACAGGAATGCTTTGACACTGTTGATGGGAGTGTAAATTAGTTCAGCCATTATGGAAGACAGTGTGGTGATTCCTCAAAGATCTAGAACCAGAAATACCATTTGACCCAGCAATCCCATTACTGGGTATATACCCAAAGGTTTAAAAATCATCCTACTACAAAAACACATGCACACATATGCTTATTGCAGCACTGTTTACAATAGCAAAGACTTGGAACCAACCCAAATGCCCATCAATGATAGACTGGATAAAGCAAATGTGGCACATATACGCCATGGAATACTATGCAGCCATAAAAAACGATGAGTTCATGTCCTTTGCAGGGACATGGATGAAGCTAGAAACCAGCATTCTCAGCAAACTAACATAAGATCAGAAAACCAAACACTGCATGTTCTCACTCATAAGTGGGAGCTGAACAATGAGAACACAGGACACAGGGAGGGGAGCATCACACACGGGGGCCTGTTGAGGGTGCGGGGCTAGGGGAAGGACAGCATTAGGAGAAATCCCTAGTGTAAATGATGGGTTGATGGGTGCAGCAAACCACCATGGCACGTGTATACCTATGCAACAAACCTGCACGTTCTGCACACGCATCCCAGAACTTAAAGTATAATTTTAAAAAGACAAGAGTATAACAAATAATTATGTAAAATATGTTGATGGATACACAATATAAAAACATGTAATTTGTGACCACAGTAACAAAGTGTGTGGGGGAGTAAAAGCATACAGTTTTTGTATGTGACTCAAGTTGTTGTCGGCTTCAAACAGATTACTATAACTACAAAATGTTTTATGTAATCCCCATGTTAACCGCAAAGAAAATACCTATAGAAGATACACAACAGAAAATAGAAAAGTAATCAAAAAACAGTGCTAGAAAAAAAATGAGGAAAACAAAAAGGAAGACAGTGAGAGGGACAAAAGGGCTGCAAGACAGATAAAAACAACTCGGAGAACGTAACAGTAAGTCCTTGCCTATCAGGAATCACTTTTCACATAAGTGAATTAAATCACTCATCAAAAGACACACAGTAGCTCAATGGATTTAAAAAACAAGCTTCAGCTATATGCCATCTACGAGGGACTCGCTTTGGATTTAGAAACCTACATAGGCTGGAAATGAAAGGGTAGAAAGAGGTATTCTATGCAAATGGTGACCAAAAGACAGCAGGGATGACCATACGTACATCACACAAAACAGACTTTAAGACAAAAACTGCCACAAGAGACCAGAAGCAACATTATTTAATGATAAAAGAGTCAGTTTACCAGGAAGACAGAACAATTATCAATATGCATGCACCAACACCAGAGACCCAACGATATCACACGTTGACAGAACTGGAAAAAGAAATAGAAAACAACACAGCAATGGTAGGAGATTTCAATACCCCGCTTTTGTTTGTTGGGGCTTTTTGTTTTGTTTTGCTTTGTTGCTTTTTGTTTTGAGATAAGAGTCTCACTCTGCTCCCCAGGCAGGAGTGCTGTGGCGTGATCTCGGCTCACTGCAATCTCCGCCACCCAGGTTCTAGTGATTCTCTGGCCTCGGCCTCCCAAGTAGCCGGGATTACAGGCGTGCACCACACCACCCAGCTAATTTTTGTATTTTTTTAGTAGAGGCAGGGTTTCACCATGTTGCTGGTGGTCTCAAACTCCTGACCTCCAGTGATCCGCCCACCTTGGCCTCCCAAAGTGCTGGGATTACAGGTGTGAGCCACCACGCCCAGCTCAGTATCCCACTTCCAATAATGTATAGAGTACATCGGCAAACAAAAGGCTAATATAAAAACAGAACACTTGAAGAACACTATAGATCAAGTGACCCAACAGACATTTATAAAACTTTCTACCCAAAAGCAGCAGAATACACATTAGTTTCAAGAACATTCTCCAGGATACATCACGTGTTAAGGCATAAAACAAGATTTAACAAACTTAAGAAGTTTAAAATCATACCAAAAATTTTTTTCCAACCACAATGGAATGAAACTGGAAATCAATAGCAGAAGAAAACCTGGAAAATACACAAATATGTGAAAATGAACCACTGAGTCAAAGGAAAAAATCACAGGGGAATTTAGAAAATAGCTTGAGACAAGCAAAAATGAAAATGCAACATACCAAAATCTAAGAGATGCAGCAAAAACAATACTAGGAGAGAAGTTTATAGCAGTAAACACCTCTGTTTAACAAAAATGAAGATCTCAAATAAACAGTCCAACTTTACAACTGAAGAAACTAGAAAAAGAAAAAAAACTAAGCTAAAGTTAGCAGAAGAAAAGAAATTATAATAAAGGTTATAATCGAAAGAAATGGAATAGAAAATATAAAAACAATAGAAAAAAAAAAAAACTAACTAACTAAGACTTGATTTTTCGAACAGAAAAACGGCCGGGCGCAATGGCTCATGCCTGTAATCCCAGGACTTTGGGAGGCCAAGGTGGGTGGATCACGAGGTCAGGAGTTCGAGACCAGCCTGGCCAACATGGTGAAACCCCCGTCTCTACTAAAAATACAAAAAAAAATAGCTGGGCGCGGTGGCAGGTGCCTGTAATCCCAGCTACTAGGGAGGTTGAGGCAGAATTGCTTGAACTTGGGAGGTGGAGGTTGCAGTGAGCCGAGATTGTGCCGTTGCAGTCCAGCCTGGGCAACAAGAGCAAGGCTCCGTCTCAAAAGAAAAATTAACAATCTGCTTTTTGTTTGTTTTTTAAAGAGATGAAAAGGGCAGGTCTTGCTATGTTGCCTCGGCTGGTCTTGAATTTCTGTGCTCAAGGGATCTTTTGGCTTCAGCATCCCGAGTAGCTGGACCACAGGCACACACCATTATACCTGACAAAAAATGGACCAAACTTTTAGGCAGACTAAGAAAAAAGGAGAAAAGATCCAAATAAATAAAATCAGAAATAAAAGAGGGGGCCTTACAACCGATGCCACAGAATAAAAAGAATATTAACAAAAGACCACTGTGAACAATTACATACCAACAAATGAGGTAACCCAGAAGAAATGGATACATGCCTAGAGATATACAAACTACCAAGACTGGATCATGATGAAAGAGAAAAGCTGAACAGATCTATAACTAGCAACGGGACTGAATCAGCAACCAAGACTCTCCCAAAAAGAAAAGTCTAGGACAAGATGGTTTCACTGGAGAACGCTACCAAATATTTAAAGAAGAATCAGTGCTCATCCCCCTCAAACTCTCCCTAAAAACGAAGAGGAGGGAACACCTCAAAACTTGTTTTCTTGAGACTAGCATTATGCTAGTAACAAAGTCAAAGACACAACAAGAAAAGAAAACTACATACAGGCCAATATCCCTGATGAGTACAGGTGTACAAACTCTCAACAAAATACAAGAAAACAGAATCCGAAAGTACATTAGAAGGATAATAAATCATGACCAAGTAGGATTTATCCCAGAGATGCAAAGACGGTTCAATATACAAAAGTCAGTCCATGTGGTACACCACATTAACAGAATGAAAGATAAAAATAGTATGATCATCTCAAAATATGTTAAAAAAAAAAGCATTTGGCTGAATTGAACACTTTTTCATTATAAAAACATGCAAGAAACCAGGAAAAAAAAAGAAAACTGCCTCAACATAATAAAGTCCATATATGAAAAGTCAACATCCTATGTACATAGAATACAAGACTCAATATTGTTAAAAATGTCCATACTACCTGAAGTGAGTCATAGATTTAATGAAATTCCTATCGAATTCCCAATGGCATTTTTTTGAAGAATAGAAAAAACAGTCCCAAAATTCATATGGAACCACAAAGGACCCTGAACAGCCAAAACAATCTGAAGAAAAAAGAACAAAGCTACAATTTTCACACTTTCTGAACTCAAAACATCTTACAAAGCTAATGTAATCAAAACAATATGACATTGGCATAAAGGCAGACATATAGACCAGTGGAGCAGAATAGAGAGATCAGAAGTAACTCACATATATAAAGAGAAATGATCTTCAACAAGGGTGCCAAGACGACACAATGGGGAAAGGATTGTCTCAAAAAATAGTGCTAGGAAAACTAAATTTCCACATGCAAAAGAATAGCACTGGATCCTCTTACACACACACAAACCTCAATTCAAAATGGATTAAAGGACTTAAATACGGACCTGAAACTACAACCCTCCTAGAAGAAAACATGGGGGAGAGTTTCAGAACATTGATCTCAGCAATGATTTCTTGGATATGGCATCAAAAGCAAAAATAGACAAGTGAGATGATATCAAAGGCCTTCTGAATAGCAAAGGAAACCATCGACAGAGTGAAAAGGTAACCTGTGCAATGGGAGAAAGTATCTGCAAACCATTTGTCTGAAAAGAGATTGATTTCCAAAATATATAAGAAATTCCTACAACTCAATAGCGAAAGCAAATAAACCAATCTTTAACACACACAAAGAGAGAGACTCGAATAGGCCTTCCTGTAAGGAAGCACACAAGTGACAAGCAGGTGCAAGAAAAGATGCTCAAATCACAAGTTGCCAGAGAAATGCAAATGTCACAATGAGATGTCACCTCACGCCTGTCAGGGTGACCATGATTATAGCAAAGAAAAAAGAAAGGAAAGGACAGTGGAAGGAAAAGGGGAAGGGAAGGGAACAAGGAAGGGAAGGGAACAAGGAAGGGAAGATGGGAGGGAAGGGAACAAGGAAGGGAAGATGGGAGGGAAGGGAACAAGGAAGGGAAGATGGGAGGGAAGGGAACAAGGAAGGGAAGATGGGAGGGAAGGGAACAAGGAAGGGAAGATGGGAGGGAAGGGA
>PVKP010040916.1:0-19121 GCA_004027715.1 Plecturocebus donacophilus
TAGGAGAGAGACTGAGAACAGAGTTATTTCTATAAGCATCAATTCAGTAAAGGTTCCCTGCAGCCAATGATCTGTCAGCCACTGCAGGACACTTTCTATCCAAGGAAACAGACCTGAACCACTGAATATCAGTCAACAGAGAATATCAGTCAACAGAAGTCTAACAAAGCTAACTAGTGAATTTACAATAAAGACAGAATCACATATAAGACCGACAAACAATGGGTGGGTGCCCCCCAGATGGGAGACCAATCAGATGCCTGCCCGGCCACGTCCCCGAAGGGATGTTTCAGAGAACGTCTTGGCTAAGGTGTCCCCGTATAAACCCCGGGCCAGGTCACCTCAGGATGGAAGTCCAGCAGGACAGCTCTGAGGCGAATCACCGTTATGCCTTATGACGTCTCCGTGGAACCGCGGGTGAAGGCCCACACAAGCCCCGTAGCTTTTCAGCCGTGGGGCTACATAGACACTCATCCACTCACATTCACACAGAGGTTATGGAAGACAACCGGGTACGCTGACACGAAGACAGCTATTGGTGTTGCGCGGCACCCACCATGCTGGACAACCATACCCTGACACTACCGATGTGCCAGCCGCCAGAAGCCTCAAGCGACATCTCGGTGAGGCCTGCCAGGTCAGAGTTACAGTGACTCATCAGTCCCCCGACTCAGGCTACCGGATGGACTAGTCCCCAGATTCCAGACCAGACTTACCTCCGGAGGTTTTTCAGGACCCTGAAGAGTTTTGGGTGAGCGTCGGCCGAGCAGTAGCTTATCCGCCACAGGGTTGAACTCTGAGGCCCTGGAACATGATCGGGGGGCGCCTCCCCAGAGATTCCCGAGGTGAGAGCGGCCGCCCGGACGAGACTCTGAGACGGCTTTTGTCTGGTGATCGAGGAGGGGGTAATAAATCTCACTAATCCTGGGCGAGCCCCCATTAATGTTGTATTTTTAGTGAGATAAGAAGATCAGCACCAAGACAAAAGTATGACGAATTGCAGGGTCTTTATTGCCGGCGACCACGGAGGACTCATGTCTCTCCAACCCGTGGCCTCGAGTTGAGGGAGAACTGGGCTTTTATGCTAAACAACACTTTTGGGGGGCTGGGGATTTTCCAGGGGTGGGGGGAGGACTGGGGATCTTTGCAAGCAGGCACTTTGTACAGAAGCCAAAGTCAGCAGTTAGCGACAGTGAAAACTCTCAGTATCAGTAAGCAAGCAGTTTGTTCAGAAGCCAAGGCCAGCAGCTAGAGACAAGGGGTTTCTTCTCAGGGTCCATGTGACCCTGAGGGGCGAGTTCTTGAATTCCATTGAAATGAGGCTGGTGTCTGCACCTGGCATTGGCCTGATTAATCGTAGTGCCTTATCACTAGCCTGTGAGCCTGCACACAGCCTGTGAGCCTGAGAAGCCATTACATTTTAGCCTGGCTGAAGCCATTTTCCTTGCCACATCACAACACCATCCTACAAAATGAGGCCACTCTAACCAACCAACTTAGACCCCCAAGCAGTAACTCCCAACCTTTTTCTTGGTTAGCACTGGTGCAACAAGGCGTTAATATGTAAGTTTAACTGAAGCCATTAACTTTACTAATTGCTTTTTATGTGCCTCCCTTAATGAACCTCCCTTAGCTGCAGTTCCTCTCCGGACTGGGTTCAACTTGTCACCATCATCTATGGGACCTGACACCACCCTAACGGGGATCCCGCTGTTCAAGGCACACTCCCAAGATCTTTCTCTCTGCTACGGAACAACTGACGACCCCAGCTGCAACACAACTGTTCCTACAAACTCGTATGCGAGAAATTGGACGAGTAGCTGTCAACCAAATGCTCCTTCATCCCTTCGTCCGGCTCTCAGTCGAGGCACCAGCCAACTGACCTGTCCCCCTTACTTCGCCCCTATTCAGCAGGAAGTAGCCAGAAAGAGCGGCGCCCTCTATCTATCATCAAAAGGTCGGAATGTAAGGCCGGTTGCCTTGCTGGGAGCTCGGACGCACCCCCCCCCCCCGCTTTTCTTTTCCTTTTACAAGTCCCGAGCAAGCTCAGACATGCTCGGGCACGTTCCCTTCTCCCTTGCTCCCACAGCCTGGTTTTCTCTTAAAGAGCCCAGTATGCAAACAAGGTGCTGCAACCATAGCTTCTTAATAACCAATAGCAGCTAAGCCCTAACAACCAATAGCAGCTAAGTCTTAACAACCAATAGCAGCCGAGTTTTAACAACCAATAGCAGTCAAGCTTTAACAACCAATAGCAGGCAAGTAATTCCAACCAACAACAAGCCAAGTCCTAGGTCAAGGCTTGTAACTTACCCAATAGCAGTCTTGCTCTCCCACAACCAATCAAGCTGTTTCACTCCCTATTAAAACCCCCTGTCTAAAAATAGACTTTCTAAAAACAGCCCAAGTCACTCCCTATAAAACCCCCTGTCTGAGAGAAGTCAGTGCGACTTCTCCGGCCCCTCCTGTCTGGACCGCAGAACCTCACCCGGGAGCCTGAATAAATTCCCTTGCATTGGATTATCTTGGTGCTGGCCTCAGTTTCTTCCTTTTGTCCTCGGAAACAAATCTCACACTTGGGAAGCCAAAGGTGCTTAGAGTAGCTGGAACAAGCTGAAAGTCAGACTGAGAATTAATTCTCAGAGAGGGCCTTCAAGAAGCTTCCTTAACGATTTCTGCCAGCCCTGAGCTTACTTTTGGAACCAGCACTTGGGGAAGCTGATCCTGTGAGGATGGTTGTGTTTAGGGACACAGGGCTTTTGAGAGCAGCACCACCCAACTTGGGCATCCCCAGACTTGGGAAATGTGATGCTTTCTTAATGCCACTGTTTTTTAGTCAGGCCACAGTGAGAAGGAATAGCCCTAACAGGCGTCCAGCAGGTTGAACAAGCTCATTTTTGTTTTAGCCACCTAGTGAGATTTGCTTATGTTCCACCTTAACTTAAGTGCCTTCTCCAAAGACATCCCTCTTTGCTTCATATGTTGACTCATCATTCAGTGCAGATATTTCAATGAAAATATCATTGGTTGACTTTTGTAACGGCAATAAAATGCTATGGCATCTTTGCCGTGAAGTTATGGTCTCCTCCGATTCTTTTGACTTTGGCTCCTGAAAGGAAGGCCTAGATCCAGCCCTGGTAGTCGTTCCCATCTGAGGTCTCTCAGTCCCTTGAGATCCTAAGGTAGTTTGGCTGCCATTCTCACAGATAAAATGGACATTAGCTCCCACCCCTGCCCCCCAATATTCATTGAATTTTGAATTGCTTCAGAACATAGGTGTGGCCCGAAGGTATTCCCTTGTTAGGGAAACGTCATGACTACTGTCTTGTTGTCAAAATTGTAAAGAAAACGATTCCACTTCAGTATTTGCAGCAAGAAGCTTGAATCCTATTCTTTTAATTGCATTGTTATATTGACTCATTCTCCATTTTGCTTTGGTTTTGTCTTGACTTGACTTTGAGAGTAAAGTCTTTCACCAGCACACAAGATTGTAAAAATATATCTCCTGCATTAACATCTCTGCCTGTTGCTTAAGATCAGTTGTTTTTATACTCAGAATGGAAATATCTGATCTTGGCTAGCTTTGTTTGTTACAAGATACTGATTTCATTTAGATTTCTTTCCATGAGGTCAGCAAACTATCATGTTCTTATGTAAACTTAGGACAAGGCCAGAGTTATCATCATCCCTAAGTTGCTAAGGCTTGTCATGTGTTTGGCAAAAGGTGATTGCAGGTTCTCAGATGAGGTTACTTTATGTGGGATGGGATCAGGCAGAGAGGCTGGGATGATGGAGAATGCTGGAGGTGCAGGTTTAAAAAAAAGTAGTGGAAATGAAAGTTCCGAAGAGGTGGTTTCTGAGGAAGTCAGAGAGCCGAGGGCCAGAGCAGGCGGTAATGGGTGAGTCAGGTTATTTGGAAAGTCAGTGTGACAGATGCATGGATGCCATCTACTTCTAGGTTGTTGGTAGGTATTAAATACGCACAGTATTCCATAGCTCACTGATGATTTTAAAATTATTAATATAGAATTTTATATTTTGGGGTAAAAGAATTATCTGGCACATGATATTGGGATTAAAACAAAGCCAAATTTCACAGTCTTAATAACTTTTTTTTTTTTTTTTTTAAAGACGCTTCATATCTAGTGTTGTGGCCCTTCTGAAACTTTTGGTCACCTCTCCCACTGAAATCAAGGTCTTTTCAAATGTGTCTAAATGGGATGAGAAAATATGGGTAGGACTTTCTTGGTGTGTGTATGCATTCTTTAAAGGGCCCAGTTGCTTTGGGGTAACAGCCAAGAAAATGGTCAAGATTATTTTTAGAGGTTATTTTACTGGGGAGTTTAAGAGCTAATAACATCTTGAGTTATTTTTAGTTCAGGGGGATGTGGAAAGGTTTGAATTGTGAAGTGTTTTGTTGTAGCTTAGTATCTGTAAGGGAAACTTAGACTGAGACATAACTACAAACCCAGTGCAGTTTTTGTTATCTGTATGTTGTTGGGGGAATCAAGTTTTGCGTATAGCAAGCACATGGCCTCCCTGATGTCAGGATGCCTTTGTTAGGATCTGTAATTGCCCTTAATTTTGTTGAAATCTTTTTTCCTTCTTCCTCTTGAAAAGTAAGTTCCAAAATATAGTTTATTGTACCTTTCATCACTAAAAAGTGTGTTCCTTTTTCACTATGGCAGTTCACACAAGGCAAAAACTATTAAACAGTTGGTTTTAGTGTGTTGTATAACTTTGCTCTATATCAAACTAATTTTGACAAGTTTTTATCCTAAGCCTCAAATCATGTAATTAATAATTTGCCTGTTTATTTATGAATTTATGAATTGTGATTCTTTTATTAATACAATCTAATGGGAGAAGGATCCCTGATTAAGCTGATGACTAGACCTACAATTAATTTTCCTGCAGTATATGAAGTATTGTACCAGAGTATTAAAAGATATGTAATATTTTATTGATAAATCTATCCTTTAAAAGGAATATGTTTTCGGATGTCATCATTTTGATGTGAATCATGTAAATGCTGATAATATGCTGTTGATTATACATTTAGTATTTTAAGAGTTTCACTTAATTGCCTTTTTGCCCACGTATATTATGTAGTCTATTTGCAACTGTTTTAAAAAAAAATGACATTAAAAGAATAGTTTATGTAGAGAAACGTTAGTGGATGTTAATTGTCTCCCCACCTATATTTATGGGTGTTAGCGCAACTGCTTTGCTAGTTGCAAAGCTCTATTATCAGAATAAAAGTGTATTTGTAAACTGTATGGGGACTAAAAATTAAGAATAAAACCATTTTCTTATATGATGGTGTTTGTCGTTTGCTTCATTAGAAATGTCCAAGAAAGCAATGGAATTATCGGTTATCCCACCTCTCACATGGGCAAAATACTGACATTTAGCAGCTCTTATCTAGAGGTGACTTAGAATACAGAATAAAGGCATCAATTCCTCAAGAATTCATTGAGTGTTTCCTGTAGGAGTAGCTTTAGGAGATAGGGAGTTTCTGTTTGGGAGAACTTATGAGTAAGTAGAGTAAAAAGTATAGTCTGTGTAAAGTTTAGAAGAAATGCTGGGCGTGGTGGGCTGCCGCTGTAATCTCAGCTACTTGGAGGCTGAGGCGGGAGGATTCCTTGAACCCAGGAGCCCAGGAGTTTGAGACCAGTCTGGGTAACATAGTGAGACCCCTTCTCACCCACCCTCAGCGCACCCCCCCAAAAAAAATATATATGTGTACACACACACATAGAAAATTATTAGAAAACACACAGAACTGAATGTAAATGGTATTAGGTGGGGATAAGAAAAAAAGGGATGGTAAGGAGCCTTGGATGAGGAGCAAATTATGTGCTATGAGACATCGGCTCTTCCTTTAGAGTAGGTTTAGGTCCCATACCAATGATGTGCACTGACATGGGCAGAAAGAAACCATTTTATAGACAGCAAAACAAGTGGTTATTCTTTATTATAAATATAAGGAATGATTTGGATTACTTATTTACATGTTTTACTTATTTAAAATGCTATGAACCCCGTCTTAGTCTCACCTGAATTGCTTAATGCATCTAATTAGATCTAGCTGGTTTAGTTTGTTAGTCCTGTCACCCATCCATTCAGAAATACAGAGCGTGGTCCAGGCACAGTGGCTCATGCCTGTAATCCCAGCACTTTGGGAAGCCAAGACCGGCAGATCACTTGAGGTCAGGAGTTTGATACCAGCCTGGCCAATATGGCAAAACTCTGCCTCTACTGAAGACATTAAAGTTAGTTGGGCATGGTGGCACATGCCTGTAACCCCAGCTACTCGGGAGGCTGAGGCATGAGAATTGCTTGAGCCCAGGAAACGGAGGTTGCAGTGAACCAAAGTTGTGCCACTGCATTCCAGCCTGGGCAGCAGAGTGAGACTGTGTCTCAAAAATAAATAAAAATACAGAGCACCTTCAAAATGCCAGGAACTACACCTGTGCCCTGGGGAAGAGCGCTGCCCAAACCAACCTGATAGGATGCCTGTCTACCAGGGAGCTAGGCCTTGCACAAGTCAGAAGGCAGTTCCTGAAGCTGCCCAGAGCCAAGACAAAAGACAGAAGTGAGACAACTAGTTCCAAACAGGATGAGAGCCATGAAGAGGGGCTGAGAGTATGTATCGCACTGGAGGATTACGACTGGGTTTTCAAACCATGGTACTGTTTGTTGATTACCCTTGGGTTTCAGAAGAGGTGCTGTACATGGTATTGGCTTGGAGACACCTCATTCCACATAATCCTTCTCGAGGTCCTGGGTTGCATGTTAGAAGGCAGTGACAATATTTTGTCCTTAGGCATGCATGAAAAGGACCTTCTGTTTGTATAGTTCCTACTCACAAGAAGAGTTCCCAAGAAAATGAGTACATTACAGGTAGGGCTGGAATCCCTGCAACAAATCACATGGACAGAGAGATAAGGGTTTATTCAACGTGGTCATCTTGTGAATGAAAAAGCTTCTGGTGTGAGGGTCTACTGTTGGCTCATGACATGTATGCTTTCATCCCTCTTTTCTCTTTACCTCTATGAGGGAGTAGCAAAAACGGGACTGTGACCTCAAGTGAATGGTTTGATTTCAGGTGCTGTTATTTTTCCCCTGGGAAGTAGCTAAGTTTCTAAACACTGAATTTACAAATGTGATGAGCCAGAAATAGAGATTTGCTATTTTGTCATTGGTAACAGTTACCAGTGAGCTGGTGATATTAGTGTCACTGGAAGTCAGGCCATTTAAAACCTCAAATACCATCATGATACAAAATATAGCTACTGAAATAAGGGTTACAAGAAAGCGTTACTGTATGCAAGATATGGGAGTGGTTTATGGACAAAGGAATTGTATGTGATGAGCAGACATGATGCCATTTCTACCTGGTAAGACCACAGTTACACTGAACTCAACATTATTTGTTTGGGGTCCACATTTTCTTCCGTTTGGCAAAGATTAAATCCCCAGTAAGGGTTAGGCACCGGGAAGCAGATGAATAAAAGAGTTCATGGGTCCGAGGAGCTCAGTGTAGTCAGGGAGACATATATGTTCAAATATTTGTAATTTGATTAGAATAGACAGTGATAAGATTATTAACTTAAATTGATGGTTGCATAGAGGAGTGAATTATAGCGAGGTTAGAATTCAGAAAAGGGGTCACCTGAGCTTATTCTTGACGAGTGGGGAACTTCTCTGTGTATGTGTGTCTTGGAAGAGAGAAATTGATTCTAGGCTGGAGTAACTCTCCTCTTGTTCTCTCTCTCTCTCTTTCTCTCTCTCTCTCTCTTTTACCTTAAGTTCTGGGGTACATGCACAGAACATGCAGGTTTGTTATATAGGTATATATGCGACATGGTGGTTTGCTGCACTCATCAAGGGGAGGGAGAGCATTAGGACAAATACCTAATGCATGAAGGGCTTAAAATCTCTTGTTTTCTTGTGGATTATGTCAAGGTCAGCTTCTTCTCAGGATCTCTTTCTAGAAATGAACTTGCGGCCGGGTACGGTGGCTCACACCTGTGATTCCAGCACTTTGGGAGCCTGAGGCAGGTGGATCACAAGGTCAGGAGTTCGAGACCAGCTTGGCCAACATAGTGGAAACCTGTCTCTACTAAAAATACAAAAATTAGCTGGGCATGGTGGTGTGCACCTGTAGTCCCAGCTACTTGGGAGGCTGAAGCACGAGAATCACTTATGCCCAGGAAGCGGAGGTTGCACTGAGCTGAGATCGTGCCACTGCACTCCAGCCTGGGTGACAGAGCAAGACTTGACTCAAAAAAAAAAAAAAAAAAAAAAAAAAAAAAAAAAAAAAAAAAAAAAAAAAAAAAAGAGAGAGAGAGAGAGATGAACTTGCAAGCAAATAGTTCTTTCTCTGCTCAACTCTTACTTCCCCATTTATTGCTGAATAAAGGAGACTCTCATGACAGATAAAAATACCTTCCTAGCACTCTTCTGGAAACACTTTGCAGTGATGTAGTACTGTACGTACATATTTTAGTGTTTCCATTCTGGATGGATGCATCTAGCTACTGCATTAACCACTTAGCTCTTGTTAAATTTCTTGAATAAAATTATAATTTTGGATAATCTAGGTTAGCTTTGCTAGATTTCCCTAGTAGAATTTATTTTTATTTTTTTAATTGTAAAACAATATGTTTTGGCATATGTACATATATGTAAAACCATCACCATGTACCAAATTAAGAATGAACATACTTATCACCCCCAAATATGATCCATCACTTATAGACATACTATAATTAAATGTATATAAAATTCTAGAAAATGCAAACAAATATATAGTGACGTAACAGATCAGTGGTTGCCTGGGAATGACAGATTTTCGGGAATACTGAGAGGGGAAGATGACAAAGCAGGGACTGGCTCTTTCCTCTTCTGTGTAAATTTCAGAACGTTGCTTGAATGTCACAAAACTATATTTTTGGAATTTTGATTAGAACTGCATTGAATTCATATATGACTTTGGAGAGACTAACATCCATGCCACATTGATTTTCTCCATCCATGAATGTTCTTTTCTTTCATTAATTTTTAAAAATTATTTTAATTTTTGTAGAGACTATGGTCTTGCTGTGTTGCTCAAGCTGGTCTCGAACTCTTAGCCTCAAGTGATCATTTTGACTCAGGCTCTCAAAGCACTGGGATTTACCCTAGTAGGATTTAGAGTATACATTATGGTTTTGAATGAGTCACTTCATTCTTTTTTTATTTTGAGACAGAATTTCCCTCTTGTTGCTCAGGCTGGAGTAAAAAGGCCAGATCTTGGCTCACTGCAAACTCTGCCTCTTGTGTTCAAGCGATTCGCCTGCCTCAGCCTCCTGAGTAGCTGAGATTACAGGTGCCCGCCACCACACCCAGCTAATTCTTTTGTATTTTTAGTAGAGACGGGGTTTCGCCATGTTGGCCAGGCTGATACTGAACTCCTGATCTCAGGTGACCCACCTGCCTCTGCCCCCAAAGTGCTGAGATTATAGGCATGAGCCACCATGCCCAACCAAGTGGATTCATTCTTAATGTAATCATTACCGAGATCACTTTTTCTGAGAGAAAAAAATCAGGTTCAGAAAGGGATTTTGCTTTTCTGGATTGTAAATGTTTTTATGTAAGTTCACAACTTGTTTAAATTCAAAAAGTTAAGTTGCAATTTTGTTTTACAGTTGATAAATTTCCTTTGTTAAGAAATACAGCATTCTTTTTTTTGAAACAGAATCTTGCACTGTCATCCAGGCTGGAGTGCAGTGGCACCATCTCAGCTCACTGCACCCTGTGACTCCTGGGCTCAAACGGTTCTCCCACCTCAGCTTCTCGAGTAGCTGGGATTACAGGCATGCATTACCACAAACAGCGAATTAATTGTATTTTTAGTAGAGATGAGGTTTGGCCATATTGGCCAGGCTGAGTTCAGACTCCTGATCTCAAGTGATCTGCCCGCCTTGGCTTCCTAAAGTGCTGGGATTACAGGTGTGAGCCACTGTGCCCAGCCTCTGTCTTTGTAAAGTTTCTCCCTGCCCCTTTGTGCTTAAAGGACTTCTGAATTTTAAAATTTGGTGTAACTTTTGAATAGGGAATACATTGACTTAGAACAAAATTAAAAAGGTTCAACGGAGTTTACAGTGTAAACTCTCTCTAACAAGGTTTCCCAATATGCCTGAGTATCATGAGCAACTCTGAACATATGTCCCACTATAAAAGTGCTGATTCTACGGGTTTTACATTTGTCACCTGGAAAGATAATGCTGAATTGTCTCCCAGTAAGGCTGAACCTAGTTATATCTCCAGCGGCCTGCTTCCTCACACCTGTGGCAACTAAGCATGTCATCAGACTTTTACATCCTTGTCAGTCTGATTAGTGAAAAATGATAGTTCAGTGTAATTACATTGCATTTCTCTATCTCTCTTTATTTTTTGAGACAGAGTCTCACTCTGTTCCCCAGGCTGGAGTGCAGTGGCCTGATCTCAGCTCACTACAACCTCTGCTTCTCAGATTCAAGTGATTCTCCTGCCTCAGCCTCCCGAGTAGCTGGGACTACAGGCATGCATCACCAAACTTGGCTATTTTTAAATTTTTTTTTGTGGAGCTGGTGTCCCACTATGTTCCCCAGGCTGGTTTTGAATTGCTGGGCTCAAGCAGTCCTCCTGTCTTGGCCTGCCAAAGTGTTGGGATTACAGGTGTGAGTCACTGTGCCCAGCCAAGATATTTAATTCTTTACAACTGACTGCCATGACTGGACTTACTGAGTCAGTAGGATCAATTTCAATCAATGCTCTGCTATAGGTGCAGGTGGGATAGCTACCCCTGCAGGTGAGTTGCAATTTTGGCCTTGCTGTGATTATAATTCTCAGTGGGGGTGAGGACAATAGCCTGGGAAATGCATTCTCAGCACTCCTAGGATGCCAAAACCTTGTCCCAGCCACCATATGAGACCAATCTTAATTATCTCGGTGAGTGAGTTGATAATTATTTTAGATTTTCTTTCATATTCAAAATTACCCAACAGTATGCATGTATGCACCCATTCAAACACTTTTTAAGGGCTACAATGAGCCATGCATTGGACTAGGTGCTCTGGGGAATACAGAATAAATACTTGTCTTAATCCCTGTCTGAACTAACTTTATGTCCTATTTAGGGACAGGAGACACACACAGGCTGAATACAAGATGGAAAACAAAGCAGTTATAGAGGGGGCCTGGATCAAGACCTTAAGATGAAGGACTGAAGAAAATGACAATTCCTTTCATTTACTGACAATTAGGTGCCAAACACTGTCAGCAGGTTTATATAACGATACGATTTGGCTCTGTGTCCCCACCCAGATCTCATCTTGATTTGTAATCCTCACATGTTGAGGGAGACCTGGAGGGGAGGTGACTGGATCATGGGGGTGGTTTCCTTTATTCTGTTCTCATGATAGCAAGTGAGTTCTCCTGAGATCTGAATATTTAAAAGTGTGGCACTGGCTGGGCGCGGTGGCTCACACCTGTAATCCCAGCACTTTGAGAGGCTGAGGCTGGTGGATCACCTGAGGTCAGGAGTTCAAGACCAGCTTGACCAGTATGGTGAAACCCCGTCTCTACTAAAAATATGAAAATTAGCAGGGCATGGTGGTGAGCACCTGTGATCCCAGCTACCTGGGAGGCTGAGGCAGGAGGGTTGCTTGAACCCAGGAGACAGAGGTTGCAGTGAGCCGAGATCATGCCACTGCACTCCAGCCTGGGCAACAGAGTGAGACTCTGCCTCAAAACGGAAAAAAGTATGGCACTTTCCCCTTGGCACTCTCTCTTTCCTGGCACCATGTAAGATGTGCCTTGCTTCCCTTTTGCTTTCTGCCATGATTGTAGGTTTCCTGAGGCCTCCCCAGCCATGCAGCACTGTGAGTTGATTAAACCTCTTTATAAATTATTCAGTCTCTGGTAGTTCTTCATAGCACTGTGAAAATGGACTAATACATACAGAAGGTAGGTCCTTCTGCTGTCTGTGCTGCTCACTACCATGTACCCCAGTGCCTAGCATGGGGCCTGGGCCACAGGTGCTTGGTAGCTGTAGGATGAATGGCTGATCTCCACTTTATAGATCAGTGAACTGAGATTCAGGGACATTCACCATTCATTGATAGTCTAAGGTCCTATTCACCTAGTAAGTAAAGAAGCTAGGATTGAGCCCAGGTGAATGTGTCTGACCTCAAAGTCCATACTATACCCTCTCTTTTTCACCACACTGGCTCCCAAGGATTTTTTTTTAGATGATCTTTCAAGCGATCTTCCTGTCTCAGCCTCCACAGGCACATGCCATCATGCTTGGCTAATTAAAATATTTTTTTAAGTGATAGAGTCTCACTATGTTGCCCAGGCTGGTCTCCTGGCCTGAAGCAATCCTCCTGCCTCTGCTTCCCAAAGTGCTGGGATTACAGGCATGAGGCCCCTTGGCTGGCTCACAGTCCATTTTATCATTTATTTATTTATTTATAGACAGTGCCTCCTCTGTTGCCCACGCTGGAGTGCAGTGGCACAATCTCAGCTCATTGCAACCTCTACCTCCCGGGTTCAAGCGATTTTCCTGCCTCAGCCTCCAGAGTAACTGGGACTACAGGTGCCTGTCACCACACCAGGCCAATATATGTATGTATTGTATTTTTGGCAGAGATGGGATTTCACCATGTTGCCCAGGCTGGTCTGGAACTCCTGATCTCAAGTGATCCACCCACTTTGGCATCCCAAAGTGCTGAGATTACAGGCATGAGCTACCTTGCCTGGCCTACAGTCCATCTTAGAACATTTGTGTTATCCCCAAACAAAACCCCATTCCCTTTAGCTATCACTCCTCAGCCCCTCTGGCTCTATTTTTCTTTTCTCTTCTTCTCTCCTCTCTTCCCTCTCCTCTTTTCCCTCCCTTCCCCTCCCCTCTCCTCCCCTCCCCTCCCCTCTCCTCTCCTCTTTCTCTTCTCCTTTCTCTCTCTCTCTCTCTGAGATGGAGTCTCACTCTGTCGCCCACGCTGGAGTGCAATGGCATGATCTCGGCTCACGGCAACCTCCACCTCCTCGTTCAAGCAATTCTCTTGCCTCACCCTCCTGAAGGCACATGCCATCATGCCCGGCTAATTTTTTGTGTTTTTAGTGGTGATAGGGTTTCACCGTGTTAGCCAGGATGGTCTCAATCTCCTGACCTCGTAATCTGCCTGCCTGGGCCTCCCAAAGTGCTGGGATTATAGGTGTGAGCCACCGTATCTGGCCCTGATCTGCTAAAATCTTATGCGGCCTCCCTATTTCCACTCAGACCCCACTCCTGCCATTCTCCCCACAGAGCCATCTGTTAAACATGCACGTGGTATCTGCTGCTCTCCTATTCCCCAGGGGCCTCCCATCACATTCAGAATAAGAGCTAAATTCTCTCCTGGCCTTTTGGAGTGGGCAGAACTTTACTGCATGGGACTCTGGTATATTTTAGGATTTTTTGCTTCCTGGGCCTCCGCCCAGTAAATGTCAATAGTGTTCACAGTCACTGTGACAACCACACACTTCCCACACATTGCCAGATTCCCCCGGAGGCCCTTAGTGTTTCCCCTGATTGAGGAGCATTGCGTGATTCTGTGGCCTCGTTCATGCCTCCTACCTCACCGTGCCATCGTTCACCCAATATTTGCCAAACACTTTTCTTTTCTTTTCCTTTTGAGACAGAGTCTCACTCTGTAGCCCAGGCTGGAGTGCAGTGGCATGATCTTGGCTCACTGCAGCCTCCGACTCCTGGGTTCAAGTGATTCTCATGTCTCAGCCTCCCAAGTGGCTGGGTCCACGGGAGTGTGCCACCGCACCTGGCTAATTTTTGTATTTTTAGTAGAGACGGGGTTTTGCCATGTTGGCTGGACTGGTCTCAAATTCCTGACCTCAAGAGATCCACCTGCCTCGGCCTCCCAAAGTGCTGGACTACAGGCATGACCCACCTCGCCTGGCCTATGAAGCCCATTTTATTTGTTGATGGATTGTCTGTCTTTTCCATGAGAATGCCAGCTTCAAGAGGACAGGGAGTTGGCCTTGTTTATTGCAGTATCCCCAGTGCCTAGAACAGTGCCTGGCCCAGGGGAGGTATGAATGGGTGAGTGAACAAATGAGTGAATGACATCATTCTAGAGAAGTCAGCCACGTGAGGATCTGGAGGGAGAGTGTTTCAGGAAAGAGGATGTGCAAATGTCCTGCTGCAGGAATCAGCTTGGGCACATTTGAGGACTAGACAGCCAAAAGGAAGAGCGGATTTGGGGAGGAGATGATGGGTTCAGTCTTGAACATTTTAAAGTTGTATCTGAGGTGCCATATATCTGCCAGGATAAAGAAAGTCTGCTCACAAGGGTTGAACTGAAGAGAATTTTAAAAAGGGACTGTTTGTGGAAGTAAGCAGGATCCAGAGGTGCAGCGTGGGAGGGTGAAACAGCAGGGACCTACGTCGGGAGGAAACTCATTGGCGCCTGCATTAGCGGGGGTGCTTTCTGGGTGCTCTCCTTCTGGGGCTCTAGGGGAGAATCTGCTCTCTTGCCTTTTCCAGCTCCTTAAGGCCCCCCGCATTCCTTAGCTTGTGACGTCTTCGTCCATCTTCAAAGCCGGCGATGGCCAGTCGAGCCTTTCTCACATTGCATTTCTCATTCTGGACATTCCTGCCTCCTCTCCCACTTGTTAACATCCTGATGTATCAGGTCCAGCAGATAATCCAGAATAATCGCCCCTCCTCCAGATCCTTGACCTAATCCTATCCACAAAGTCCCTTTGTAAAGTAACATATTCACAGGTTCCAGGGATGAGGATGTGGACATCTTTGGGGGCCCATTGTTTTGCTTATCACAGTACCCTTAGGCATTAAGGATACATGGATGGTAGGCCAGGGGCAGTGGCTCACGCCTGTAATCCCAGTACTTTGGGAGGTCGAGGTGGGAGGATCACCTGAGGTTAGAAGTTTGAGGTCAGCCTGACCAACATGGTGTAACCCCATCTCTACTAAAAATACAGAAATTAGCTGGGTGTGGTGGCACACACCTGTAATCCCAGCTACTTGAGAGGCTGAGGCAAGAGAATCACTTGAACCTGGGAGTTGGAGTTTGCAGTGAGCACAGATTGCACCACTGCACTCCAGCCTGGATGATGAGAGAGATTATGTCTACAAAAAAAGCAAAAAGGTCGTAGGGATGAGGAACAGTGTTCCAGAATCTGGAAAGACCTGGAGCCATGAAGAAGGACTCCCCTTCCAGAGCTGCAGCCCCAGAAGGGCTGAGCAGGGAGGGCCAAAGGCACTGACCGCTCCCTCCTGCCTCCCTTTGATCTCCATGGCTGCCTCTCATGTCCCAGCCCATCTGAAGGCCGGGTGGCCAAGCTGTGCAGGTGCTGGAGCCTGCAGGGCTTAGCCTCCCTGGCCCAGAGCAGGGCAGAGAATGGATCTGGGTGGAGATGGGGGGCAAACAGAGAGTAACACTGAAGGTGTGGCCTGTGCACCAGCAGCCTCAGCCCGGCCTCGAACTGTTGGAAATGTAGAGTCTCGGGCCCCACCTAAGCCCCACTGGATCAGAATCTGCATTTTATCCACAAGATCTCCAGGGGATTCACAGGTGCATTTGCAGTTTGAGACAAGCTGCACTGGAGGATTACTGATTTATTCTTAGAGACAGGACCTCGCTCTGTCTCCCAGGCTGGAGTGCAGTGGTGTGATCATAGCTCACTATAGCCCTGAACTACTGGGCTCAGGCGATCCCCCTGCTTCCGCCTTCTGAGTAGCTGGGACCACAGGTGTGCATCATCACACCCAGCTAATTAAATTTTCTTTTTCTGTAGAAACATGATCTCACTATGTAGCCCAGGCTGGTCTTGAACTCATGGGCCCAAGTGATCCTCATTTTGGACTCCCAAAGTGCTAAGATTACCGGTATGAGCCACCATACTCTGCTGCACTGGAGGATTTCCCTGTAGAGATAAAGGCTGTTGGAAATTATGCCCATGCTTGGGTCAGTTTATCTCTCGAGAATCTTTTGATATCGCAAGAGAAGCCACGAAGTCTCGGCTATGGAGTAAGAAGAAGTCCAAAGACTAGATTTCAAAGAACAAGACAGGCATTATCACAAAATGTCTTGAAAATAGCTTCAGATATTCTTAGACATTACGCCTACCGAAACTAAATTTGTGAAACCCTAAGCATATGTTACATCCATCTAACCATAGGAAGAGAAGAGAAAAAAATGTAAAGGAAGCAAACTCTAAAATTAAAATCTGTTCAGGAGGTGACAGATGTCTGGGTCTTGATGGATTTCTAGACTTGTAAAAAGTATTTTTTTTTCATCTTCATTCATCCGTGTTTGACTGTTGCTTTCTCATGACTATTATTTTTTTTTCTCATAAGAAAATCAATTTCTTTCTTTCTAAAGGCTTGATTCTCCCAAGCGTTGCTTCGTGTGAAGGCTTTAGAAAATGTCTAACAATGGTTTGAATGATAGATGGAAAAAATTCCAGTGCCTCAGCTACACAAATTACTATCTAGTGATGTCCTATTGTGCATTGATTTATTGTGTTTAATACCTTTCCACATTTGAAAATGCACTAAAACTCTTATTTGGGACCATCTAATTCCTATCTTTAGAGTTAACAATCAACCATCAGGTTTCTGCTAAGGGTAAGTTAAAACAGGTGTTTTGGTTGAGGACGTTAAATACGTCTACGTTTCAGGCTGCAGGTGCAGATGGAACATTCTGTTCTAGGCATGTTGATTTAGGAGGAAAAGTTTTGGAACTTTACAGGCTGGGGTTGCATTCCTGGCTTTGCCATTTACTAGCTGTGTGATCTTGGACTTGTCAGAGAAGGCCTTCTGTCCCCCCATCCCCTTTAGAAAAATGGAGCGACTTTGCCTACTTTGTTGTTGAGAAGTCTAACGTTAATGGATGGCCTGGCACGTGGTGGGTGCTCATAAACAGCTGTCTTCTTCCTATGGGGCCAGGGAATGTCTTTCAGGACTTGGACGTAGCCTGTTTCTGGGTTGTATCAATTTACCAGTTAACACATAGCAGGGAGAATCAGTGCACAATATTCACAGATTGCATTAGGGTTTAGATAGCAATTCCAAGAGGTAATTGTTAAGCAAAAACCTTTTACTTTTATTACAGTCTATTATTAGTACTGGAAATCCTCAGTTAGACTTTCCCCCTAGTATGGAATGAAAACTTGATTGAAACACACACAGGAGACACAAATATGTTTTTATTTGCTAGTTGCTTTTAATCTTGGGACCGGAGATAGGTTGATCATCACCTCTGCCTTGGATAATTGGGGGAATGCTTCCATTTTGGAGAGGGTGATTTTAAAGAGTTGAGAGTGGGGAAGGTTGAGAGTCAAGAGCTGGTTAGGAGTCATGCCTGTGTGATTTTGGTGAGTAACTTAAGCTTCCAGAGCCTCAGTTTTCTCACTGAAGAATGGGGCTGACAATCGTACTGTCGTACCGGAGCGAGCATAGAAAGTTAACGCTAAGACAAAAGTATGCTAAATTGCAGGGTTTTTATTGCTGGCGGCCATGGAGGACTCACGTCTCTTTAACCTGTGGCCCCGAAAGGAGGGTGTTAAGACCTTTTATGCCCGTAAACCACCTCAGGGGTGAGGGTGAGGGGCTTCAGATATTCTGAGGGCCAGTGGACTTTGGATATTCCGTAAATCACCTCCTGGGAGGAGGTGAAGGTGAGGGGCTTCAGACATTCCGAGGGCCAGGGGACTTTGGACATTCCGATTGTTACTTAGGTGGTTCACAGAAGTTAAGATAAGCGTTAGTTTACACATTGTCTGGGTAGGGTGGAAATTACAGAACTTAGTTACTTATTACAAGTCGCAGGGGCCAAGATGGCGTGGGTTTGGACTGCTTGCCTGTCACATTAGGGTCACAGAGAGCAGTTTCAACAAAGAGCTGAGGTGTGGTTGAGGTATGCCGTTTATAGGGCGATTACCATATCATAGTCTCCCCTTGTTTTATTTACAGGAATTAAATTATTGATTTCTTTAACAGGTTAGTATTGTTTATTTGTTTTAAGGGCTCCTATTGAGACTTTAATATGACTAATTTTACGGAGTTTACCCTAGATGTTATGAATCTGAGCAGTTGGTTTAGGAGACAGGGGCTGAACATGAGTCCCAGTAGGAGCAGGGCCAGCGGTCCCAGCAGGCCCGTAGGGAGGAAAGTGAGCCAAGGGGACCAGGAAAACATTTTTTGATACTAACTTTTCGAAGCCTCTTGAAGTTGTTTTCTGGTTTCGAGATTTTATTTGACCTGGGAGAGGCTATTTCGGATGAGATCTTATCATAAACTTATTAGCATAGAAGCAACATTGTTTATTAAGAGCGGCACATAACCCACCTTGTTTTAAGAATAGCAAATTTAGCCCTTGCCTATTTTGGAGGACTATTTTAGCCAAAGACTTAACCTGATTAGTGAGTTGGGAAATGGAGTTTTTTAAGTGGCTTAGATTAGTATCTATGTGCTGAGAGAGAGTTTTAAAAATTTGGTCCCCTGTTCTAAGAGCTGATATTCCAACTGCTGTGGAGCCAGCAATGCCTCATCCAACCAGTAGGCGGATGACGATCGGGACTCCCTTCCATCGGGCAGTAATATCCGAGGGGGCCAGGAGGTTAAGTTTCGGCTGGCCATCATAGATGTCGACTCTGGGGAGGATGTGTACCGGGGTGCAGAGTATGGGAGTCGAGCCGTTGAATTGGTATGTGGAAATGCAGTTGGTGAGGCCAAAAGTGCAGGCTAACCAAGTGGTGTCTGGGGCCCGATAGTAAAGGTTTTTACCATTAAAACTTACATTGTGGGAGACATTACAATAGTGCCCATAGGGAGAACCTGCAAGGGTGTAATCTAGGGAGTGGTAGCAGTGCTCAGACCCTTCTATGTCTCCCAGGGTTCAATGGAGTGTGGATTGGGAGCATGAAGAACTGGACAGGTTGGCAGGTACTTGGGAAGCTAACCTGGTATGAAACGGTGGTTGAGGGTTTAGACGGAGCCAACAGTTTTTTTTTTTAATCTGGATTAGATGTGTTGAGGAGGTGGTGAGCCGAGGACAGCAAGGTTAACA
>PVKP010040917.1:0-19126 GCA_004027715.1 Plecturocebus donacophilus
TCGATGATAGACTGGACAGGGAAAATGTGGCACATATACACCATGGAATATTATGCAGCCATAAAAAACGATGAGTTTGTGTCCTTTGTAGGGACATGGATGAACCTGGAAACCATCATTCTCAGCAAACTGATGCAAGAACACAAAATCAAACACCACATGTTTTCACTCATAGGTGGATGTTGAACAATGAGAACACATGGACACAGGGAGGGGAGCATCACACACTGGGGTCTGTCGGGGGGAAATAGGGAGGGACAGCCGGGGGTGGGGAGTTGGGGAGAGATAGTATGGGGAGAAATGCCAGTTACAGGTGAAGGGGAGGAAGGCAACAAATCACACTGCCATGTGTGTACCTATGCAACAATCTTGCATGTTCCTCACAGGTACCCCAAAACCTAAAATGCAATAAAAAAAATTGTTGAATGAAAAATAAAATAAAATGCCTAAATTAAATTAACATAAAACATTGATTGAATCAATTACTTAAAAGACAATGAAAAGATGATTAAAGAACTACTTCAGTTATAATGATGCCAGAACCAGATTGGCTCAAGGCTGAATTTTATATAACCATTAGAATAACAGATGATTCTATCACTTGTTAAAACCATAATCAACTTTAGAAAAAGATGGAAAACTAAGCATCCCTTTCATAAATCCAGCTTAAGTTGAATATCAAATTTTGCAATGATAATATAGAAAAGAAAGCTATGAACAATTATTTGTATTAAGTATAGGTTAAAAAACTATAAATAAAATGCTAGTAAAGAAAATCAACAGCATAGCAAAAGATTAATACACTTTGACCAAGTGGAGTCATATTCTAAGACTGCAAGTCTTTTTTTATTTTTATTATTGAGAACTCTGTCAACCTAATTCAATTCATTTAAATTAAAGGAGAAAGGACATAATTAGATGAATAGATGCTGAAAATGTATTTAATGATATGCAACAGGTATTCTTAATGTAAAAATTCTAAGTTATATTAGAACAGATAAACACGATTTATGAAAGAAAAACAGTATTACTCTGAATGGTAAGACACTAAAATTTGAAGCCAAAGATGTCTGCTTTAAACAGTGAAGCAACAATGTTTTAGGGCTATGTGGTAGACTGACTTCTAATATAGTCTCTCCAATAATCTCTATCTCCTAGAATTCACACCCTTGGGCACCTCCCTTTTCTTGAGTCTGGCTGGTACTAGAGCTTTACTTTGTATTTTAATATGTGGCAAAAATGATGGGCTGCCACTTCTAAGGTTGGGTTACAAAAGATAGTGACTTCTGTCTTGCTAGTCACACTCTTACTCTCTTTGACTCTTCTTGCTTGCTAGCTCTATTGAAATCCTCTAAGCCAGGAGTCCCCAGCTCCCAGGCCATGGACCAGTATTTGTTTGTGTCCTACTAGGAACCAAACCACATAGCAGGAAGTGAGAAGCAGGTGAGGAAGTGAAGCTTCATCTGTATTTACTTAGAGGTGCTCCCCATCACTTGCATTACCACCAGAGCTCTGCCTCCTGCCAGATCAGCAGTGGTATTAGATTCTCATAAGAGTGTGAAACTTATTGTGAACTGCACATATGAGGGATCTAGTTGTTCACTCCTTATGAGAATGTCATGTCTGATGATCTGTCATTGTCTCTCACACCTCCAGATGGGACTATCTCATTGCAGGAAAACAAGCGCAGGGCTCCCACTGATTCCACATTATGATGAGTTGTATAATTATTTCATTATGTATTACAATATAATGATAATAGAAATAAAGTGCACAATTAATGTAACATGGTTAAATCATCCCAAACCGTTCCCTACAATCCCAGTCCATAGGAAAATTGTCTTCCATGAAATTGGTTCCTGGTGCCAAAAAGGTCAGGGACTGCTGCTTTAGGCAATAGCCAGGGAGAAACCAACAGCCTACAGAGATCTGTTTCTTTACAAAAACAACTTGAGTGAGCTTGAAAGCGGGTCCTTCCTTACTTGAGCCTTGAGATGGCAGCAGCCCAGGCCAACACCATGACTGTAGCCTGTGACAGTCATGAAGCTGGAGACCCAGTCAAGCTGTGCCTGAGTTTCTGACCAGCAGACACTGGGAGATAACTGTTGTTGTTTCTTGTAAGAAAATCAAGGAAAACACATATGCTACCCAGGGATGGGATAGCAGAAATATTATTAACAAAATGAAGAAAATATTTTAGAAACAGAAAAATTAGAATGATTAGAAGGATACACACATCAAAAGGCCGATAAGTTTGATCATTTTGGGAAGAGTTGTAATGATGCATGGGAATGGCGGTGATGATGACCGTTGCCCTTACAAAGTGTTGTATTATATTGGTTTGCTTGTTGTAAGTAGTGTGAATTATCACTGTAATTTGAGAAAAAAAATATATATATATATACAATTTCTAAATTAACACAGTTTTTAAAATAGTGTGGTCCGGGCACCTTTTCCCCTAGTATTTGCTGTTTTCTTTTTGTGAAGGAAGCCGATATAATGTAATTTCTAGAGTCTTCCTGCCCCTTTGCTCACCCCAAGGCAAGATGAAAGGTAGGATTACAAGATTTACTAATTGACTGACTTGGGGAGACTGACTTTGCAGGCATCGCCCAATTCAGGACTTCTTCCCCTTGGAAATAAAATGCCATCAGGGAGCAGGCATGCTGCTCCATTTCTCCCAGCACAGGATCTTTCCCTGCAGGATTGGCACTGGCTGGGCAAGGAGCTGTGCCCACTTCTGGAGTTCATTTGGCAAGCCCATTTGACTCCATAACTAAACTACCTCTATGTTGATCTTCCATCTGCCTTACTCTTTGTTTTATTTCTCAACTTACTCAGAATTGGGGCAGAAAAGAGAAATATAATTTGTTGATATTCTTTAAAAAGCAATAGTTTTAGTTTGGGAAAAAATTAGAATACAAAAACAAAAGTGATTTGTGTATATATAAAATTTATCTAAACTTACTGTAAACAAATATGAACTCTAGTCAGTAGGTTTACTTTTCACAATGTTATGGGTTCACAATTCTGTAACTACATCTGAGTTTTCTAGACTTGAGCAAATGAGTAAATATATTGAGGATAATGAGGATCAGGGTTCTCACCTTAGGGAGTTACAAATATAGAACATCTTGTGGTGTTGGATTGGAATTAGAGATGTCAGTATAAACAAATTAAAGATAGATATTTTAAAAAGATATATATGGTTTATTTATATATGCTCACACATGTATACTCAAGTATTTCTATCTTTATAGCTATATATGTATGTGTGTGTGCATAGATAGATTGTACATCACACATCAGCTAAAGTGCAAACGGAATGACACAGCAATAGAAACGAGCACATGTAGTGCCCATATCTCATTTTCTGAATATCATTTTCCATCAAAAAGGAACTGGTATTTTTGGAGAAATGGCTGATTCCAGAGCTGGGCCAAGGAGAATAAAAAATAAGTCTGGAACATCTGATTGAACCAAAAGTAAAAAAGTGTTCAAAGACTCATGTCAAAAGGACACAGAAGTAAGTCTGAAGGATCTCCCATGGGCCAAATCTGGGACAATTTGAACATCAAAACAAATGATGATAGAAGTAAATTATAAGCCACTGAATAAATATTTTTGAGTCCATACAAATAAATAATTGTGGAGAGGAAAACTACTATTTCTTACAACCAAATGATAACCAATAAAAATTAAAAGAAAAATTGAGCTAGAAAATTCTTCAATGAATAGCAAAATTAGTGGGTAAAATATTCACAATTAACATGATATTTACATGGTAAGGAAGTATCCTGAGTGTCCTGTTAGAAACCAGGCTGCACAGCAGGAGGTAAGTGGCAGATGAACCCATGAAGCTTCATCTGTATTTACAGCTGCTCCTTATCACTGGCATTACCACCTGAGCTCCATCTCCTGTCAGATCAGCAGTGGCATTAGATTCTCATAGGAGCGTGAACCTTATTGTGAACTGCGCATGTGAGGGATCTAGGTTGCTTGCTCCTTATGAGAATCTGATGCCTGATGATCTGTCACTGCCTCCCATCACTCTCAGATGGGACCATGTTGTTGCAGGAAAACAAGCTCAGGACTCCCACTGATTCTACATTATGATAAATTATATAATTATTTCATTATATATTATAATGTAATAATAATAGAAATAAAGTGCAAAATTATGTAATGTGCTTGAATCATCCTGAAACCATCCCTCACAATCCTGGTCTGTGGAAAAACTGTCTTCCATGAAACCAGTTCCTAGTGCCAAAAAGTTCAGGGACCGCCGCTCTAGGCAATAGCCACGGAGGAACCAACAATCTACAAAGTTCTGTTTCTTTTCAATAACCACTCGGGTGAGCTTGAAAGTAGGTCCTTCCTCACTTGAGCCTTGAGACAGCAGCAGCCTAGGCCAACATCATGATTGTAGCCTGTGACAATTCACGAAGCTGGAGACTTGGTTAAAGTGTGCCTGAATTTCTGACCAACAGAGACTGGAAGATAAATGTTGTGGCTTCTTGCAAGAAAATCAAGGAGCATACATTTGCTACCCAGGGATAGGAGAAACATGATTAATAATATAAGTAAAATATTTTAGAAAAGGAAAAATTAGAATGATGAGAAGGATACACAAGTTGAGAAGCTGATGAGTTCATTTATGAAAAAAAGGATGTAATGTTTTCACTTGTTCAAAATTGGTTCAAATAAGAAATCTCTTGAGAAGAGATAACTTCTACAGTATATAGATAACCCTCATGTTTGATCTTCCTCACAGGACTTGAAGTGCATGTAGTATAAACTATAACTACCTAACAGAAAGAAATAACTTTTGTCTCATTCAAAGGTTATAAAGGTAAAGAGGTGTTTTCAGTAAAGAAGGTTATAAAGAAAGAGATTTGATACGATAAATGATTTTGCATGGTAAATTCTTGTCCTAAAGCAAAATGACTGGTTGTTTAAAAAGAGGGATGTTTAGGACAAATCAGAAAGTCCAATCATGTTGTAGGTGGTCTAAGTTGTAAAAACATTCATGAAAAAGAATTTATTTTTATTTACTTATTTATTTTTTAAATTGTACTTTAGATTCTGGGATACATGTGCAGATCACGCAGGATTGTTGCATAGATACATACATGGCAATGTGGTTTGTTGCCTCCATCCCCCCATCCCCTCTATCTGGCATTTCTCCCCATGTTATATCTCCCCAAATTCCCCACCCCCACTTTAGGCCTCCCCCAAAACAGACCCCAGTGTGTGATGCTCCCCTCCCTGTGTCCCTGTGTTCTCACTGTTCAACACCTGCCTATTTCTCCACATTCTCTCCAGCATCTGTTGTCTCCAGATGTTTTAATAATCGCCATTCTACTGGCATGAGATGGTATCTCATGTGGTTTTGATTTGCATTTCTCTAATGACCAGTGATGATGAGCATTTTTTCATGTTTGTTGGCCTCATATATGTCTTCTTTTGAAAAGTGTCTTCATATTTTTTTGCCCACTTTTGAATGAGTTTTTTTCTTGTAAATCTGTTTTAGTTCTTTGTAGATATTAGCCCTTTGTCAGATGTGTAGATCGCAAAAATTTTTTTCCCATTCTGTTGGTTGTCACTTCACTCTCATGATTGTTTCTTTTGCTGTGCAGAAGCTCTGGAGTTTAATTAGATCCCATTTGTCTATTTTGGCTTTTGTTGCAAATGCTTTTGGTGTTTTAGTCATGAAGTCCTTGTCTATGCCTATATCCTTAATGGTTTTGCCTAGGTTTTCTTCTAGGGTTTTCATGGTATTAGGTCTTATGTTTAAGTCTTTAATCTATTTGGAGTTAATTTTAGTGTAAGGTGTCAGGAAGGGGTTCAGTTTCCGCTTTCTGCACACAGCTAGCCAGTTTTCCCAACACCATTTATTAAACAGAGAATCCTTTCCTCATTGCTTGTTTTTGTCAGGTTTGTCAAAGATCAGATGGATGTAGATGTCTGGCAGTGCCTCGGAGGCCTCTGTTCTGTTCCATTGGTCTGTATCTCTTTTTTTGGTACCAGTACCATGCTGTTTTGATTACTGTAGCCTTATAGTATAGTTTGAAGTCAGGTAGCGTGATGCCTCCAGGTTGTTCTTTTTGCTTATGATTGTCTTGGCTATGTGGGCTCTCTTTTGGTTCCATATGAAGTTTAAGGTGGTTTTTTCCAGTTCTGTGAAGAAGGTCATTGGTAGCTTAATGGGGATAGCATTGAATCTGTAAATTACTTTGGGCAGTATGGCCATTTTCACAATATTGATTCTTCCTAACCATGAGCATGGAATGTTTTTCTGTCTGTTTGTGTCCTCTCTTATTTCCTTGAGCAGTGGTTTGCAGTTCTCCTTGAAAGCGTCCTTTATATTCTTTGTTATTTGTATTCTTAGGTATTTTATTCTCTTTGTAGCAATTGTGAATGGGAGTTTGCTTTTAATTTAGCTCTCTGTTAGTCTGTTATTGGTGTATAGGAATACTTGTGATTTCTGCACATTGATTTTGTATCCTGAGACTTTGCTGAAGTTACTTATCAGCTTAAGGAGATTTTGGGCTGAGACAATGGGGTCTGCTAAATATACAGTCACGTCATCTTCAAGTAGAAACAATTTGATTTCCTCTTTTCCTAATTGAAATCACTTTCTTTCTTTTTCTTGCCAGATTGCTCTGGCTAGAACTTCCAATACTATATTGAATAGGAGTGGTGAGAGAGGGCATCCTTGTCTAGTGCCAGATTTCAAAGGGAATGCTTCCAGTTTTCGCCCATCCAGTATGATATTGGCTGTGGGTTTGTCGTAAATAGCTTTTATTATTTTGAGATATGTTCCATCGATACCTACTTTATTGAGAGTTTTTAGCATAAAGGACTGTTGAATTTTGTTGAAGGCCTTTTCTGCATCTATTGAGATAATCATGTGGTTTTTGTCTTTGGTTCTTTTTATGTGGTGGATTATGTTTTTAGACTTGTGTATGTTGAAACAGCCTTGCAATCCTGGGATGAAGCCTACTTGATCGTGATGGATAAGCTTTTTGTTGTGCTGTTGCAATCAGTTTGCCAATATTTTACTGAAGATGTTTGCATCTATGTTTATCATGTATACTGGCCTGAAGTTTTCTTTTTCTGTTGAATCTCTGCTGGGTTTTGGTATCAGGAGGATGTTGGTCTCATAAAATGATTTGGGAAGGATTCCCTCTTTTTGTATTGTTTGGAATAGTTTCAGAAGGAATGGTACCAGCTCCTCTTTGTATGTCTGGTAGAATTTGGCTGTGAACCCATCTGGACCTGGGCTTTTTTTAGTTGGCAGGCTATTAACTGCTGCCTCAATTTCAGCCCTTGTTATTGGTCTATTCAGGGTTTCAATTTCTTCCTGGTTTAGGCTTGGGAGGGTGCAAGTGTCCAGGTATTTATCCATTTCTTCCAGGTTTACTGGCTTATGTGCATAGAGTTGTTTGTAGTAATCTCTAATGATAGTCTGTATTTCTGTGGAATCTGTGGTGATATCCCCTTTGTCATTTCTTATGGCATGTATTTGATTCTTCTCTCTTTTGTTTTTTGTTAATCTGGTTAGTGGTCTGTCTACTCTGTTGATGTTTTCAAAGAACCAGCCTCTGGATTTATTGACTTTTTTTTTGAGGGGTTTTTGTGTCTCTGTCTCCTTAAGTTCTGCTCTGATTGCAGTTATTTCTTGTCTTCTGCTAGCTTTTGAGTTTTTTAAACCTTGCTCCTCTAGCTCTTTCAATTTTGATGATAGGGTGTCAATTTTAGATCTTTCCTCGCTTCACATGTGGGCATTTAGTGCTATAAATTTCCCTCTAGACACTGCTTTAAATGTTCCAGAAATTCTGGTACATTGTGTCTTTGTACTAGTTGGTTTTGAAGAACATCTTTATTTGTGTCTTCATTTCATTGTATACCCAGTCGACATTAAGGAGGCAGTTGTTCAGTTTCCATGAAGTTGTGCAGTTCTGAGTTCGTTTGTTAATCCTGAGTTCTAATTTGATTGCACTGTGATCTGAGAGACGTTTGTTATTATTTCCGTTCTTTTGCATTTGCTGAGAAGTGATTTACTTCCAATTATGTGGTCAATTATAGAGCAGGTGCAATGTGGTGGTGAGAAGAATGTATATTCTGTGGATTTGGGGTAGAGAGTTCTGTAGCTGTCTATTAGGTCTGCTTGGTCTAGATCTGAGTTCAAGTCCTGGATACCCTTGTTAATTTTCTGTCTCATTGATCTGTCTAATATTGACAGTGGAGTGTTAAAGTCTCCCACTATTATTGTGTCTTTTGTACATTGTTAAGAACTTGGTTTATGTATCTGAGTGCTCCTGTATTGGGTGCGTATATATTTAGTATCATTAGTTTTTCTTGTTGCCTTGCTCCTTTTGCCATTATGTAGTCCTTCTTTGTCTCTTTTGATCTTTGTTGGTTTAAAGTCCATTTTATCAGAGACTAGAATTGCAACTCCTGCTTTTTTTTTTTTTCCTCTCCATTTGGTTGGTTAATCTTCCTCCGTTCCTTTATTTTGAGCCTATGTGTGTCCTTGCACGTGAGATGGGTTTCCTGAATGCAGCACATCAATGGGTCTTGACTTTTTATTCAACTTGCCAGTCTGTGTCTTTTGACTGGGGCATTTAGCCCATATACATTTAAGGTTAATATTGTTATGTGTGAATTTGATCCTGCCATTTTGTTGCTAGCTGGTTGTTTTGCCCATTAGTTGACACATTTTCTTCATTGTGTCTATGGTCTTTACTATTTGGAACGTTTTTGGAGTGGCTGGTCCTGGTTGCTCCTTTCCATGTTTAGTCCTTCTTTCAGGAGCTCTTATAAGGCAGGCCTGGTTGTGACAAAATCTCTCACCAATTGCTTGTTTGTAAAGGATTTTATTTCTCCTTCACTTACGAAGCTCAGTTTGGCGGGATATGAAATTCTAGGTTGAAAGTTCTTTTCTTTAAGGATATTGAATATTGACCCCTACTCTCTTCTGGCTTGTAGGGTTTCGGCAGAGAGATCTGCTGTGAGTCTGATGGACTTCCCTTTGTCAGTAACCTGACTTTTCTCTCTGACCTTAGCGTTTTTTCCTTCATTTCAACCCTGGTGAATCTGATGATTATGTGCCTTGGGGTTGCTCTTCTTGTGGTATATCTTTGTGGTGTCTCTGTATTTCCAGGACTTGAATGTTGTCCTGCCTTGCTAGATTGAGGAGGTTCTCCTGGATAACATCCTGAAGAATATGTTCCAGTTGTGATTCATTCTCTCCATCACATTCAGGTACACCTATCAAATGTAGACTAGGTCTTTTCACATAATCCCATATTTCTTGGAGGCTTTGTTCATTTCTTTTCACTCTTTTTTCCCTAATCTTGCCTTCTTGTTTTATTTCATTGAGTTGATCTTCAATCTCTGATATCTTTTCTTCTGCTTGGTCGATTCAGCTATTGAAACTTGTGTATGCTTCATGAAGTCCTTGTGTTGTGTTTTTTAGCTCCATCAAGTCGTTTATATTATTCTCAAAGCTGTTTACTCTCATTAACATTTCACCTAACCTTTTTTCAAGGTTCTTAGTTTCTTTGCATTGGGTTAGCACATGTTCTTTTAGCTCAGAGAAGTTTGTTATTACCCACCTTCTAAAGCCTGTTTCTGTTAATTCATTAGACTCATTCTCCATTCAGCTTTGTTTCCTTGCTGGTGAGGGTGTTCCCTTGCAGGAGGAGAGGTGCTTTGGTTTTTGGTGTTTTCATCCATTTTGTGCTGGTTTCTTCCCACCTTCATGGATTTATCTACTTGTGGTCTTTGTAGTTGTTGACTTTTGGATGGGGTCTCTGAGTGAATATCCTTTTTGTTGATGTTGAAGCTGTTTCTTTCTGTTTTTTAGTTTTCCTTCTAATAGTCAAGACCCTCTGCTGCAGGACTGCTGGAGGTCAACCCCAAACCCTGCTTGCCTGGCGATCACCCATGGGGGCTGCAGAACAGTAAAGCTTGCTGCCAGTTTCTTCTTCTGTTATCTTCATCCCAGAAGGGCACCTGCCAGATGTCTGCCTGAGCTCTCCTTTATGAGGTGTCTCTTTGGGTATACAGGGTTCAGGGAGCTGCTTGAGGAGACAGTCTGTCCCTATAGGAACTCAAGTGCTGTGCTGGGAGCTCCATTGTTCTGTTCAGAGCTGCTGGGCAGGTATGTTTAAGTCTGTTGCAGTGGAACTCATAACTGCCTCTTTTCCCAGGTGCTCTGTCCTGGGAAGGTGGGGCTTTATTTATAAGTTCCTCACATGCTGCTGCCTTTTTTCAGAGACACCCTGCCCAGCAAGGAGGTAGGCTATTCACACTCTGCCAGCAGAGGCGTTGCTGAGCTGCTGCAGCCTCTGTCCAGCTGCTATGTGAACTTTCTTGTGGTTTTGTTTACAGAGGTACAGTTAGAACTGCCTTGGTAATGGTGGTCTGCCTTAACAATGGCAGACTGCCTCGGTAGTGGTGGACTGCCTTGGTAATGATGGATTGCCTTAGTAATGGTGGACTGCCTCGGTAGTGGTGGACTGCCTTGGTAATGGTGGACGCCCTTCCCCCCCACAGAGCTGGACTGTCCCGGGTCCAGCTACACTTGCTGTGAAACTCTGAATCCAGAGCGTTTCAGATTGCTGGTCTTTGTGGGGGTGGGACCTGCCGAGCCAGATCACCTGGCTTTCTGTTTCAGCCCCCTCTTTTTCAGTTGAATGGGCGGCTCTGTCTCCTAAGCACGCCGGGCACCAGTTGAAACAGCCACCCAGATTTGTGTGAGTTTTTGTGTGGAAACCATGGTGCTGGCTGAAACAGCCGTGCTGGAAACTCGTGGCGCTTTTTGGCCCAGGAATCTCCTGGTCTGTGGGCAGTAAAAACGCGTTTGGAAATGCGGTGATCACTCACCCTCTGCATTGTTCTCACTGGAAACTGCACTCCAGAGCTGTTCCTATTTGGCCATCTTGGATCTCCTCCCAAAAGAGAATCTATCTTAAAATGTTATACAATTATAAAGGTTAGTTGGTCTACTGAATACTCCATAAACTGCTACTATGACTCTTAACTGTACCACTTTCCTGCTTTAAGGTCATTAAATTTGAGGCAAAGCCTGGGAACATACAGAATTAGTCATGGTCCTAGCTATGCTGGAAACAGTCAGACCTTATCTACATTTTGTCTGGTGTTAGGCTCCACACCTGCTACGCAGCTAGAATCACTTACTCACTAGGGTTTTCACCAAAAGTAAACGGTGTGACATGTACTTGAGACTACTGGAAAAACAGTTTTACATGCAAGGCGTGCAAGGAAAGTAGAATGTGCCTTAGGTAAAAGATCATAAAAAGACATGAAAATGTAATTTTTTTTTGCCTAGCTTAGACAGTTAAAGGATTAAGTTAGATAAGATAAAGTTGAAGGTTTAAGCAAGTTTTAGAAGTGTGAAAGATTAATCCTGTTAAAGAAATTCTGTATATAAACATATTGGCTAAAACTAAGGGGCTATTATTCAGTTTATTCATAAATTGAGCACTGGAATAAAAACACAATAAACACAATATGGTTTTCTTAAAACAATGTTCTTCTCTTTAACGGAAAATTGTAATGGGTTATAAAGGTTTTTGATAATCTTACCTTATGGTCAGACTAAAATTGAATAGATTTGTCTATAAGATTTTATTAAGAATTGGGTTTAACCTTAGAAGTGCACTAAGGCAGTGGTAAAATTTGGCTTTCTTTGGGATGCATTGTATAAATGTGTTATTGGTTTGTGTTCTAAAATTATGTAAAACTCCTATAATTCTGATATGAATACTAGTATATTATCAGTAATGATTATAACTGTAAGGTTAAATTATTGTGGAACAGAGGTAACAAATTTCCTTGTCATTGTGCTTTTGACTGTGGCTGCTCTAAGACTTTGTCATCCACAGACATTTGTTGTCTTGTTGCAATCCTCTTTAAAAGGTGGTTTTGTAATCAGCTATAGGAATGTAACAGGTGCTATGAAATGCAGGTTTCTGACAACTTTGGAAGACTGTGACATTACAATAGAGGAAAAGCTTTCAGAATTCTTATGGAGACCTAAAATGTTCATGAATTTAAGCAGAACAGAAGTTAACTGCAGGGACTAAATTAATAGAAGACTAAAATAATCTTTGTATGACTTTTTAGTTAAAATGTTGCTAACCTTTCCTTTTTGAAAGCCAAGAAAATGTTTCTTTTAAGCTATTTACAGCTTTTAACAATTCAGTAAAATACACTGCTATAAGCAAAATTTGGAGCATATTTCTCTCTGATTTTTCTATAATTTGGAAATGCTTGTGAGTATTCTGGACTTATAGCTATACAGTTATTTCTGTAAGTACAACAAAAATTGCTTTTCTTTTGTAATAGGACACAATTGAAGAAACTGGTTATTTTCCTAAGGCTTTGACTGAAATTGCATCTTTCCTTTAAGGAATCGAATTTGACTAATGGAGTCAGTAAAAAACTCTTGGGAAAACAGGCCTCATACCTGTCTACACAGTCCCTGTACAGGATTCCTGACCTGTGGTAAGTAAAGAATAATACTTTCTGACAGGCCCAGGAGTCTCAAGTTATCCTGGGACCTTGGGAAGAGAGGAATTTACCCAACTCATGCAGGTATTTGATGACACAAACCCATGGCTGGGCTTAGGGCTTTAAAAAATCTTCTCTCAGATTCCTTATGGAACAAAATTCCATCAAAGCAAACTTAAAAAGGAGCCTATAGGGCTAATAATTACTTTTGCTGTGGTTTATGCAAATAATCAGACCAAATATAATAAGGCTAAAGACCATTTTGCAAGCAAATTAATCTTATCATGATTTTTTAAAATAAAAGTGAGGACTGGAGAGAGAGAAAAATGATACACCTCTTATTAGATTCTACTCTCACTCTCATCAGTTGTTTTTGAGTTTTTGTCTGGAATTTAGACTAACACTGATTATTCCTGTGAACCAATGATTTCTGGCTGTGCCTCAGAAGAACCAAGATGGGTGGATCACGGAAAAATCTGGATCAGTATTCTAATTCTGGGCGTATGCTGTGATTGTCTAGTAAGCCCACGTACCCATGTCTTAGCAGGCATGACTACAGCCACCCATTACCCAGGCATGTCAGCAGCCTCAGGAATTTTTGGAGCCATCCTTACTTTGTTATTTTGTTTTGACATTCTTCTATATCTAGTAACCTGATTTGTCTCCTCTCACCTTCAGGCCATAATACTCCACAGGATCCTCAGTGAGGAATACCATCGTCTCAATATTCAAGAGTCACCCTTTCACAGGTGACCCCTAGACTGCCTATCGGTGGGACACAACAGAGGCAAAATCCTGCCCTATCTCCCTTGGACCTGGCTGGATATCGCTTTCACCAACCCATGGAGCCACCCTGCCCTGAGAGCCAACAAGAGACCAAGGCCCACAAAACAATCATTGCTGCCTCTCTGCCAGCAGGAAGCAGGTGTGGAAGACTGGCCTTCAGCCATTTTCCCAGGTCTTGGACTCTTGAGAAGGGAAATGTTACAGCAGGTAGTCAGGCAGACATGGGCGGGGCGGGAGAAGCTACCCCGCTTGCCTCTTGGAAATGTTAGGTGACCATCAGGTATGGTCAGGTGATTGTTAACTCTCTAAAATAATAATTGGTTGCAGCCACCACCAGGGAAAGGCAGTATTCACAATAGATCAAAACACCTGAAACTGGTGCTTTGCAGCTTCCCAACTAGATCTCGGGAGTTAAGCAAGTGGGCTCAAGCATGCACACAAAGAGACAAAATAGTGGACTTTAATATATGACCTTCTAGAAACATTCAACTGGTAAGGGAAGACCACCTCCAGTGTGCACGCGTACAACTCCAGTAAATGTACTGCGTATGCAGCTCCTCTCAAGAGCTAGCAGGTCACTGCACATGTGGACAGCCCACCCCACGGGAAAAATCAGGGGAGAAGTAACCTAGACCCCGGAAGAATGCCAACATATACATTGCAAGTCTGACTGCAAGTCAGAGATCAAACTGCACACCCGATCGCTCAACTTGTCCTCTTGGTCCTCTTCCATGTGTACTTTGCTTCGTTTGTGCCCTAAAGCTCTTTAATAAACTCTCCCTTCCGCCCTAAAACCTGACTGGGTCTCTCACTCTGCTTGATGCCCCTCAGTCATACTCCTTCTGAGTAGGCAAGAATTGAGGTTGCGGTAGATCCATATGAAGTCACCGCTTCTAACACTTAGGTGAAAAAACTTAGAAAGTCAAATACTACCTGTTCTCACTGTAAGTGGGAGCTAAATAATGTGCACACATGCACATAGAGTGTGAAATAATAGATTGGAGGCTTGGAAGGATGAGAGGGTTAGAGCAAGGTGAAGGATGAGAAATTACCGAAAGGGTACAATGTACATTATTTGGGTGATGGATACCCTGAAAGCCCAGACTTCACCACTATGTAATGTAACAAAACTGCACATGTGCCCCTCAAATTTATACAAATCATCATAATAAAAAGAAATTAGAGAATACTTTTCAGCTTTTAATCCCACAAGAACTTTATACTTCTAAATTGAGAGGGCAAGATAAATTAATTTTGGACTGCAAAGTCTTTGGACTTCAACCTGCCATGAGATTTAACAATAAATTATCCTTGGAAATTTGAGATTGAAAGAGGGGTTTATATTAAAACTGGAGGCACTTCAGCCATTACAGGTGAAATTGTATACCACCTCTACCCTTCCCTCCCCTTCCAATTAATTTGTAGAAGCCCTGACTCCCAGTACCTCAGAATGGACTGTATTTGGAGATAAGGTCTTTAAAGAGATAATGAAGTTGATGAGGTCATTAGGGTGGGCTCAATCCAATATGATTGTTTTCTTTTATAAGAAGAGAAGATTAGAATAGACAGGTACAGGGGGAAGGACGTATGAAGACACAAGGAGACAGCCATTTGCAAGCCAAGGAGAAACCACAGAAGAAATCAAACCTGTTAACCCTTTGATTTCTGAACTCTGGCCTCCAGAATTGTAAGAAAATAAAATTCTGTTGTGTGAGCCACAAAATCCGCAGTACTTTGTTATGCTAGTCCTAGCAGACTAAAGTATCAATGTTGTTGAATTTTATTGCTGACATATGCCCATAAATCTTATTATTGGAGAAACAATGGTTTTATTGAGAAAATGGCCTAAAGATGGGAACAAAAATATCCTGAAAGATTGCTGGTACCTTCTCCATGGGGGATTGAGAGTTAAGCCCAAGGAGTCAAGAGATCAAAATGGGAATTGTTATGAGGGAAGTTTCCTCAACTACTCTTGATGTTTCCTTCCTATGCTGAGAACACAGTTAAATGACTCCTAATCTATTCTAGATTGTGGCACAACATGCTAACTCCGGGCCTCTATCTGTCATTTACTCATTTCACCCCAAGGTAGCAGTGGTGTGGTGATTTGTTCTATTGGTTAGTTATGGAGAATTACACGAGCATACATGGTCCAGTTTTGCCCTTCCTTGAAAGCAAGCCATTTGCAGGGAACAGGCATTCTGCTTTGCCCTTCCTGGGATATACTCTGCCCATGAAGGGTGAAAGGGCAAAAGAACTACCTTAGAGCTCTTTTGATTGGATGCGTAAGTGTTTCTAATTTGTGGGTTCAGCTAGCAGATATATTGGGCTCTCTCATTCAACTATGAGCTCCCAATTTCACTTCCAGTTATAAAGACGATGTTTTGATTTCCCATCTGCCTTAGTTTTTATTACTCAATTTGTTCAAAAGAGGATGTGCAGGAAAAATTCCCCCTCAGCGATGCCGATGTGATTCTATGTGATGTTTTTCATTCTAAGGAGTCTTTTGAAAGTGGGGATTTCTGTTATTTTTGGACACTCAGATGGATTGATAATGTTCCCAGTGTTGTCCCACACTCTAGGACAGAATCAATGACTGATGACCCCCTTTGATTCTAACCCTAAATTGTAGCTAGGGAGGACCCAACTTTTATAATATATTTAGCTTGTTAAGTATTCTGTTCCAATTTAATGTTCATTTAAAAAAATCCGTAATGTGGATAAGGACGTTCACCATATTATGTGTGACTTAGTGAGTTTATATAAATTACAAAAGGCTACAAAGATAATCAATAGCAATCACCCAAGCCTAATTACGGTTCTAACTTCAGGAATCTTTTTGCCATATAATGCAGTTGATTTGCAAAATCCATTAACTCTGCTGTTTGATAAGGAGTCAGAAAAACAGTGAGCTCTGAATAGACAAGATGTTCAATGGCATTTGTGTTTAAAGTGTAAAATAAAATTTAAGAGAATGTAGAAATTGTAATATTACCTTGAGCAGCATGGGATCTGTGGGGTTCTCCTGCTGAAGTCCTATCTCACTTTGTCTGGTTCTGAGGCAAATGAGCATCATTATCTTCCTAGCAAGAGTTTAGGGTTAGCAACTGCTACATCATTTTTAAATGAGAAAATACCCTGATCTCTCCTGAACTGTTCGTCTCTCCAGAATCAGAGAGGAAACTGCAGCTCTTAGAAGCTCCTCACACAATTTCTGGTTTGCAGCATCTTTAAAGTTCAGTATTGATGGTTTGCCTTTGCATCTTTTAAATTCCATTTTTTTTTCTCTTTTCTCCATCTTTATCTTTTGTCTGCTACAGCTGATGATGGGTACTGATCAGCAGAGAAACTAATAAAATTCAGTTTCTTCCCTGAAAGCCTGACCCTAGCAAATGTTAATGGAAATAGATTTCTCTTCACCTGGGGGCTGCTTCCTCCTATTGGCCTTCATATTTCTTTAAATTTGCATTCCATCATCAAGAAATCAGCATCTTAACTGTGGTGGATAATTTCTCCTAGGGTGTTAGTGAGAGGGGAGGGCCCAAAGGCCTTTGTCAGATGGTATTTACACATGTTAGACTGGAGCTTTTCTATCTAGCCATAGTTAATGTAATAATACAGATGCCTGCCCAGTAAACTTTGTGGATAAGATTAGTTTTTCCAGGCACGGCTATTCACAGTTCTCATCACAGCGTGAAGGCAGGTTTTGTATTTCCCTCGGAGGACCAAGCTTGCTCCCAGCAAATAGACAAAATAAAACAAAGTGAAAATGAAAGTGCTATCTCAGGGACCCCAAATAAATGGTAATTTCACTTTAGCACTCTGTCAGTGAAATTGTATTGTTTTGTGACACATAAAGTCCTTATCATTCAAAGCCCTACATTTAGAGAGTGATAAGAGTCTTCTGTCCTCTTGGTTTCTTTAGCTTTCTATTTTTAAACACTGAATCACCCAAAGGTGAATAAAGAAACCTCTTGTGTCTGGAATGGATAGCTTTATCTGAGATGATGCATTCATCCCTTTTTATAAATTATTAATAAAACATAAACCAATAATATATTATCAGCCCAGCATATTTTAATCACATTTCTTACTATTTTATTAATAATTAAATAGGTAGTATTTTAACTAAAATATAACTGAATGTTATCATCTGTGGCACTCCACTTTCACTAAGAGAGGAGGCCAGGTACTCTGATGCTTCTAAATCCTTTTTTCAAATTTCAACATGTTGTCATTGTCAAGAAGTTTCTACTGACCCCTCCCTTCCCCCAAGCGCATGTCACTGAGCTCGCACTTGCACTAAGCCATTCCCTTCAGATCAGGGGCTCCCAGAAAAGCATGGACAGAAGGTCATGCATTCCAAGGCACATAGTTCCAAATATATGGATATACTCTCAGATGGAGCCAGAGTCCTTGAAACAATCTGTTTCAAAGGATAAATGTGGATGAGTTTGCATAGGTACATATCGTTTTCCCCTCACTGGCTAGCTGAAATAAGTCCCTTGTGAAAAAGGAAGCAAATACCACTCAATTTCCTCAACTCAGTATATGTTGTGGACAATCAGCTAAAAATACTGTTTTATACAACATCCAATGCAGGGAATGACTGAAAAAAAAGTGCATTTTGAATACAGTTCCATTGACATATATGCATTCATCTAACACATATTCATAACTGGCACTTTACTGAAAATGAGTTTCAATTAATATTAACAGTACAAAGGGAAGCAGAGATTTTAACAAAGTCCTCCCCAGATGACTTGATAAATAATAGCAGTATGTAGAAATCTGCCGATTCGTATTTTCTGAGAAGTTCAAAATGGATCTTAAATAGAAAATATTTTCAGAATCTGAGGTAACCACTTCATCTATAGTAGTATTTTTCTCAGTATTATAGAGTTTTAAGAGTTTTCTCTTTAATGTCTGCTGGAAGGTGGCATTCAGCTAAGAATTAAGTCCTGAAGTGAATGTGACTTTCCTTAATTGGACATTTCAATCAAATACCAAGAATTGACATCTTGAAGCTAAAGACTGTCGATGAAAAGAGTCAAACTCTGTAAAATATTTTAAGAGATTTATTCTGAACCAAATATGAGTGACCATGCCCCATCACACAGCCCACAGGAGGTCCTGAGAACATGTGCCCAAGGTGGTCGGGATGCAGCTTGGTTTTATATATTTTAGGAAGGCATGAGACATCAATCAAATACATTTCAGAAATATATTGATTTGGTTCAGAAAGGTAGGATAACTCAAAGCAGGGGCTTCCAGGCTATAGGTAAATTTAAATATTTTATGGTTGACAATGGTTGAGTTTATCTGAAGACCTGGAATCAATGGAAAGGAATGTTCAGGTTAAGATAATGGATTGTGGGGACCAAGTTTTACTTTGCAGAGGAATCTCCCATATAGCAGTCTTCACAGAGAGAGAGAAAACAGATTGTAAACTGTTTCTTTTTTTTTTTTTTTTTTTGGGATGAAGTTTTGCTCTTGTTAGCCAGGCTGGAGTGCAATGGAAGATCTATCACATAGGCATGATTGATTAAATCATTGGCCATTAGTGATCAACTCAGCCTTCAACATCTTTCCTTCCCCCCAGAGTTCAGGGGGTGTCACTGAAATTTCCAAGCTTTTATATGGTTGGTTCCCCTGGCAACCACCCCGTCCCCACTGCCTCTTGCATAGGGGCTTTCCAAATGTCACCTGATGAACATAAACTTAGATGTGGTTGAAAGGAGCTTGTTTTGTTTTTTTCTTTTGCTTTTTCTTTTGCTTTTTTTTTTTTTTTTTT
>PVKP010040918.1:0-19123 GCA_004027715.1 Plecturocebus donacophilus
TACTAAGGTTCTTTATCACTGTCTCGGAGGAGTTTTGAGAGGCCCCTGAATCATCCGGATAGGTTTCTTCAGTGAGCACTTGTGAAGATTCTGGGACGGTTAGATTAAACTTCTGTGTTGGGTCCATTTTCGTCTTGACACAACACTAAGCTTCCCCCGGATCTTTGAAACCTAGCAGAAACTGACTACGGACAAACTCCTAATCAGGGTTTTTAACCTCATAATGTGGCTAAAAAGGAGTTTAAACTGGGAGATGGAGTTCTGTCACCCTGTTTTGCGGTTGGTCTGTTGTGCTCATATTATCAGTCCAGAGATAAGGCAGGAACCCTTTCTGAGGAGCCTGCCAGCCCCATCACCCCAAGCATGGGAATAAATAAAAACCCTGAGTTCCTTCAAGGAAAATTCAAGGCATCTAGTTAGCCATGAGAAGTAAAGAAACAACTTGTTAAGCAAGAAGGTAATAAATAGGAGCTTAAAACAATGGTGGAGGAAGTTAGAGTTAGGAGATGTTTGGTTTCTTTAGAAACTAAAGATAACATCTTATATGATCCTGAATTGTGTTTCAGAAAGTCTGCTCCCCACTGAGGACCCCCAACAAATAGATCCACTGGCATTAGACCTCGGAGAGAGGGAATCTGAAGACTGAGCTCTGACCACCTTTCCTTCTTCTGAATTTCTTCCTGGAGTAAGTCATGGCCGTGGACCAGACGTAACTTTTCTTTCTCTGCTGATCTCAGCTTTTTAAACAAAGCTTCTCTTCCTTAACCAATTGCAGATGAGAAAATCTTCGAATCTACATATGACCTGTAAACCCTCTCTTCAAGATATCTTTTAGTCCAAATGAATATATTACCTTCAGTATTTATTTATAACTTTGCCTGTAACTTCTGGTTTCCTGAAATTTACCCCTGCTTTTAAAAGCCCATGCTTGTGAGCCACCGGGGAGGTCAGGTGTTAAGCGTGAGCTTCCTGATGTTTTTTTGTTTGGTGCCCTGCAAATAAATGACCTTGTTTCTCTTGTTGCAACACCTCAGTGTGGATGTGTGTCTTTACTGTGCAAACCCTCAGTTCAGCTCAGAAACAATATAATCTCTACTCTGCAGTTTCTCTGTAGGAATCTTCATAAGCCTCCTGTCCATTGGTGAATGTTGGTTTGGTTAAAACAAGATGTCATCATCCGTAAGTCCACTAACCAAGCCAAGTAACCTGCTAAAACCCCACTTGCTTCTGATTGGTGAAACCCGTCCCTCTCTCAAGGGACCTCATGGACCACATGGGACTTGTGTTCATCTGATAAAAATATCTGAGAGCAATATCCAGAGATAATCATGTATTAAATATTAGTAAACACAGCTTTTCTTGTTAAATGTTTTCCTCCTGAGCCCAGTGGATGGTCCTGTGCATCCCTTGAGGTGCATATAATTCCTTTGGAGAAAATGTCTGACTCCATCGGCCCTTCTCTGGATCTGAGGACCCTGCGCACACACCACAGCGGGGAGGCTTGGGAAATGTGAGTTGGTCAGGGAAGATCTGAGATTAGCAGGGAGTGGGCCATGTGGTTACCAAATTCCTGACGTGAACATGACTTCAGGAAAGAACTTGTGAGATGTGAAAGTGTCAAAGAAAACCTTCACCTGCATCACAATTTTTGTAGCAGGAAATGGCCGCAAACAAACCTCTCAAACACTGAACCGGGGAGGAAGTGCTGATTTATTCGGCCAGGAGCTTTGGCGGGCCTGAATGCCCTAATAACTGAGCTCCTTGACAAAGAAAATCCTTGTCTTTTTAAAGGCTTACAATTCTAGAAATTACAAGTGAAAGAGTCTTGATCTTACAACTCTAGAAATTACATGTCAAAGAGTCTTGATCTTAACAACTCTAGAAATTACATGTGAAAGAGTCTTGATCCATGAAGTAGGCATGGAGTACTTGACTTAGGTGGGGGTCTGATCGTGTTTAAGTAAAAGCAATGCCTTCTGGAAAGATTCCTCTATATCATATCCATGATTTATAGAGGGGATTGTGGTTAGCAGTAGGGGTCTTATCCTTAACTGGGCCAGCAGTGCCAACCGGTCCCTCCTCTGGCTGACTTCTAACATCTCCTTTTGAAATGCAATGCAGAAGGCTGGAGGGGAAGTGGACTTAGAAGCTGAAGACAATTAAGGGTCTCCTTCCTCATTTTGACTTCATATTTTTGGGTATTAAACCATGTGAGTTAAACCATCTTTCTTCTGCCTGATGCTCTGGTGTTTGACTTGGTTTTGAATCTGCTGGTACAGTACCAGCAAATTACCATGTGAACCGTAAACATGGTAAGCTCCCATATATATTCAACCATAGCATTTAATATCAAGCAGTATTGATGGATCTTTAATTTCAACAATAAAAATTTTAATTGGGTTTTGTTTTTCTTTAAAATCTTGTGCTTCTTGCCTGGTTTCTGCCTTTGCATGGATGTTTGTTTTGTTCCTGCCTGTTGCATGGATGTTTGCTATTATCTTGCCACCCACCAGGCCATCTGGTCGAATTTCTTCATACAACCCAGGAAAATGCTAGGCATAGAGTGGGTTCTAAAACAAAACTTTACATCAGAAGATAGAAACTGGCCACACACAGGAAAATGCGTCCCTGAGATGCATATCCCTGCAGATGTTAACATGGTTTTTGTTAGTTGCCAATATTTATAAGTTATAGATGTTGCATAAAGAGCCAGATTCCCAGCTTTCTTGAGAAAGAGAAGACGTAGGAAAGCTCACCTGCACTCCTGAGGGGAAACTGTCAGCTGGAGCTGACCTGCCACCGCCCTTCTCTGCAGTTCAGACACTCACCAGGCTGTCCCAGCCCACACCACTCCCTGTTGATCCCTGATATGAAAATGGAGCATCAGATGCTCATTTCCCATAGTTCCTGTGCTTTGGGTCTGACTAGAAGAGAGGTAGGATAATTGACTCCTCGTTGACCTTGTAGCAGATGTTCTTGGTGCCCTGTGTGTCCACCCCATGCTCCTCTCTCATGACCAAGGTAGCTTATTAATGGCCATGGTCACACCAAGTCAGGCCAGAAGTGTTGGGAGGTTAATGCTGCCCAGAGCAGCCAGCAGCCAATGACAGATAGAAGTTGGTGGGTAAGAGTCCTCACCGCCATGCCTCCAGGTGAAGTATCTGCAGCAAGCTCCATTCTTTGTTCCAGAGAGTCCCCACCTTCCAGAGAGCGGGTGGAGCCCGATTGCCTACAGTGCTTGAGAGCACATTCTTCATTGCCTCCCTTCCCCTCTTATCCTGTCTGACCTCTCCCCACTGGAGGATCACCTCCCAGAGAAATGACTTGTTCCCAAACCCTCGTCTCAGAATTTTGTGTTTAGAAAATCCAAACGAACACTTGTTTCTTTCAGAAGTGAATGAAAGGTTGTGAGAGCTCCATGTTTCAAGAAAATTGGAATGAAATCATACCTTTATTAGCTTAACAGACATGTGAAAATAGACTTTATGTTCACATGTATCTGTTGAAAGAATATCCCCAGACCACTTCATCTACTTACATTACAGTTCCATAGGCATCTAAATTGGAAAATCCTGCTTTAAATTACCTCTCACCGTTCTTAAGCTTTTTAAAGGCCTTCTGAGCTTTAAGAAAGCTTCTGAGATTGAAATAAAAGCTACAGTATGGGCCGGGTGCTGTGGCTCACCTCTGTAATCCCAGCACTTTGGGAGGCCGAGGCAGGCGGATCACGAGGTCAAGAGATCGAGACCATCCTGGTCAACATGGTGAAACCCCGTCTCTGCTAAAAAGTACAGAAAATTAGCCAGGCGTGGTGGTGCGTGCCTGTTTTCCCAGCTACTCGGGAGGCTGAGGCAGGAGAATTGCTTGAAACTGGAAAACGGAAGTCGCAGCGAGCCTGGATTGCGCCACTGCACTCGAGCCCTGCGACAGAGCGAGACTCTGTCTCAAAAAAAAAAAAAAAAAAACTACATTATGAAATACAATTAGAACCCCTTTTTACTTTTCTAGAACTCACACCAAGGCCAGTTCCCTGCAGCCTCAAAACAAATACAAGCTAAGAGTTGAAATAGTCCCTATGCAGTCACTAGAGTTTCAGGGCATGGGGTGCTTCTTGGTGTCTGCTTTGCCTAAGCATGTCGTGGTAGATGCACAAGCCTTTAAAATAACTTTTTCTCATTTTCTCAGCAATGCATTTGATGGTCAAGCCCTTTGAAGTGCCTGTAGTCCCAGCTACTTGGGAGGCTGTGGCGGGAGAATCACTTGAACCTGGGAGGCCGAGGTTGCAGTGAGCTGAAACCATGCCACTGCACTCCAGTCTGGGCGACAGAGCAAGATTCCGTCTTAAAATAAAAAACAGGCTGGGCGCAGTGGCTCACGCCTGTAATCCCAGCTCTTGGGAGGCCGAGGCTGGTGGACCACGAGGTCAAGAGATCGAGACTATCCTGGACAACATGGTGAAACCCCGTCTCTACTAAAAATACAAAAATTAGCTGAGCGTGGTGGCGTGCGCCTGTAGTCCCAGCTATTCGGGAAGCTGAGGCAGAAGAATTGCTTGAACCCAGGAGGCAGAGGCTGCAGTGAGCTGAAATTGCACCACTGCACTCCAGCCTGGCACCTGGCAACGGAGCAAGACTCTGTCTCGAAAAAACAAAACAAAAAACAAAAAAACAAATGCTGCAACCATTATAAAACATATCTCTAACTACTTAATAAAAACACTGAAGAAAACTTAAATTATTGTCTTCATTTAGGTTTTCAACTGCCTTCAATGAGGAAAGCTTTTTCTTTTCTGATGTTGGCTCTAAGAATGGAGAGAAGGTAGAGAAGCAGCAGAAAATATTAAAGTTCATTAAGGAACTTGTGTTTTTTGGCAACAACAGCAGAGTGGAGATTTGTACCTTTGCCATTAAGAGGCAGAAGAAGTCATGAAGCTCCAGGTAGCTGAGGTAGAGCCCGCCTCTGAGCCGGGGTGGGCTTCTGCCATTGTGACGTGTTTAAAGCATTCTGGCTCACTGTGAGCTTGTCTGGCCAACAAGTCCTCATTCAGGCAACCTATTAGTCAGGCAAATAAAAGCCAACGTGTACCATCTTAGGATCTGTGTAAAATTTCACAGAACCTAGAAGAAACTTGATTTTGGGTGTGTGAGAAAGTAAGCACTACAAGGAACGGATGCCATGGACTCATTTTTTCATCCATTAAAATGAGTGATATGAAATTGGCATTTTTGCAGATCAGCCCTCAATGTGGGCAGGCACTGTCTGGGCAGCTGAGACACAAATAGGATGAAAAAGCAGAAGAAAAGCCATTCTCTGACCCCTCTCCTGGAGCTGGAACACCCTTCTTCTCCTGTCCTCGACACTCTGTGTCCACCAGCCTTTGGACTCAGACTTACATCAGGGGCACCAGAAATCCCAGGCTGAAAGCTGGGACTGAGTGATGCTTAATGGACTGAGTCAACAATGGCTGAATGATGTCAATTTCATGTGGCTTCAACTAATATTTAAAAAAAAAAAAAAAACTGACTTAGATAACTAAAGGCTGCCTTTGCCATATTGATTTAGGATGACCTAAGAACAAACACAACTTCTTTTTTTTTTTAAGATGGAGTTTCGCTCTTGTTACCCAGGCTGGAGTGCATTGGTGCGATCTCGGCTCACCACAACCTCCGCCTCCTGGATTCAAGCAATTCTCCTGCCTCAGCCTCCCAAGTAGCTGGGACTACAGGTGCGTGCCACCATGCCCAGCTAATTTTTGTATTTTTAGTAGAGACGAGATTTCACCATGTTGACCAGGATGGTCTCGATCTCTTGACATTGTGATCCACCCGCCTCTGCCTCCCAAAGTGCTGGAATTATAGGCGTGAGCCACTGCACCCGGCTAGAAGAAGCACAACTTAATCAGAATGTGGCTCTGCCCTCTAGATGCTCTCAGGAACCACCAGTCTCAAGCCGGCCACAAAAGATCCATGACCAAGCTGCAGTGCACGTGGCATCAGGGAGGTGAACCTCGTCTGAGGCATCTGGGGGGCCTGCCGGCGGGAGAGGCTGTGAATGGAGCCAGAAAGAAGAGGGGGATGTGGTGTAGGGCCGGGTGATGGTGGCGATGGGCCTCCTATACGTCCTGTTCTTTTTGTTTTGTTTTTTAATCCTTTAAATTTTTAGGTTCAGGGGTACAGGTGCAGGTTTGTTGGATAGGTAAACTTGGGTCATGGGAGTTTGTTGTACAGATTATTTCCTCACCAGGGTATTAAGCCTGGTGGCCATTAGGTACTTTTCCTGATCCTCTCCATCCTCCCGCACTCCCCGCTCTTTAATAAGCCCCAGTGTGTGTTGTTCCCCTCTGTGTCTCCATGTGTCCTCATCATTTAGCTTCCACTTATAAGTCAGAACATACATAAGTGGTTTCTGTTCCTTTGTTCTTTACTCCTAAATATATGCAGTCATTTCTGGTGTCAGCCTTCATGAGGCCCATGTCCACAGTCCTGGGAACATCTGCAATGAAAGAGAAGCAGGTTTAGGTAACTATCCAGATGCTACGTCTAGTGTGGGAGAGCACTGGCATGTTTGTCAACATACGGACATTATTATTAAAGTAAAAATGGAGGTAGAGTGACCCAGAAGGAAGTTCAGGGCTTACCAGTAAATAAATGAGTCCCTGTACTGGTGATGGAGGGCACTGTATACTGAATATAGTATAAACTAACTTGTTGTTTTTCCCCCTTTCCTTCCAAGGTTAATCTTTAAGGGCCAGCGGCATAGAAGAGCACTAAGATTTATTTTTCTCGTACACTCTGAGATGTGGCTGTGACTTAAGTTCTTCATTTTGATGATAACTAAAAATGGCTTGTGTTCATTTCCATCTCAGCAGCCAGGGATCACTTGGATAGTATCTTCAAATTCTTTTGGGTACCATTTTCCACTGGAGGTTGTTACCAGAACTCTAGCAAGAATGGTAATTTGTTATAGCATGTGAACATGTCCATAAATCCTTAAGGGCTTGTCATATTAGAAAGAATTTAACTGCATGATATGGGCAAAAATTGTAGAATCAATGATAACAATAAATAAGGAACAGCGGATGGTTCAAATTGATATTGACATTGCACCATACGATCTATCTCTACCCCATTATATCTGCCCTCACCCTGGAGGGATGCGGAGGCTCACTGACATTGTGTCAAGGAAGAAAGGTTGAAGAGCATCCGTTTTGAGTATGCTACATATTGGTTTCTTTTGTGAACGTGTGTTGGGAATGGCTGTCTCCAAAGCTGTAATTCGTATTTTAGCTTCAGGTCTCTTAAAGATGTAGAGATTGTGTTTGTCTGAAAACAGATGGGGATTTCAGAAAAAGCTAGGCTATCATTGATAATGTGCTTCCTGTCAGTCAAAATACATCTGTGGTGGGAATTCTAGGCAGACTGATTATTTTTCTGCAAAAAATAAAATAAAATAAAATTACTAGTTGGAACGAAAAAAGGTTGGTGCAGGGAAACTGAAGGAAGATGCACTTGATATTTCTAGAAAGGAATGTGTGATTCTAGTTCTTTAAGACCCTCTGAAATAAAAGCCCTGCCCAGGTCTGCATGGGGAATGTTGATTAGAAGTCCCTAGCCCCTGGGGCTGGCTGGGACACACAGGCACTAATCCAGCTTGGTTCAGGATGGTCCTGCTGGCTCTTTTGTCTTTATATGTTTAATCAAGGAGTAACCTTCCAAAAAAGCAGAGATTTAGCTTGGCCACTGGGTGCTAGAAAATGTTTTCATTTCTCTAGTGCCTCTCAGTCCTGATCTCCTTTGTTGTCTGTTCAATTTTAAAGCAGACCATTCCTCTACTGGGAGATAAAAACAAACCTGCAAACCTGTCTGTCACATTTGATAGCAGTTTGAAATTAGTGGCGAATTAAATTTGGAATTCAGTGGTCCTGTGAACGATCAGATTGCACAAGCAGCTCCTTCATGAAAAGCAAGGAACTTTCTGTTGGCTGTAGGAGCAGAGCTGAGCCCATGCATCGTGGACTTGGGCATGGCTACTTGATGAGATACTCATTTTCTATTTGTGTTTTTCTTCTGCTGTTTGTTGGTGCCTGATTGTTTTACAGGCTCAGGTTCTGGAGGTGTTGAACGAAGGGGCTGCATTCTCTGTCGATCAATTTCCTGAAAATGATGCAATACAGAGGTCTTAGAAACCCCACCCTGCCACAGTAAAGTCCTAGGAGAAGAGCAAACAGCAATATGAATAAATTAATAGGAAAAGGATTTTTCTTACATTGAGTTTTGTAGAAAAAAAAGTGACTTTTTGTGAATTAACTTTGCTGCTGCATGTTTACCAGAAAATCTGCAGATAACTACTTGATGCCAACACCCATTAAAATATTAGTGCAGTTAATGGATGAGATTATGAAATCCTCAGAGATGTGGTTCATAAGCATTGCGCAGCTAAAGCTGGGGTCAGAGCCCCCTGGGGATTGGAGGAAAAAATGTTATCTTGGGTGTGTGTGTGTGTGTGTGTGTGTGTTTGTCTGTGTGTGAAAGGGAGAGGAGCCATAAATACTTTTTGAAGATCTGGGAGACCTGCCCAGCGCAGTTTCTGAGCAGTTTCAGACCTGCTTAGAGACATACAGCGGCTGTCTCTGCCTCCGTGTTTATGGCAGAAGTGCTGGATTGAATCAGTTATTCTTGCAATTCATTCCGGCCTTGTTCTCTGAAATTAAAATTGATGCTTAAAACGTATAAAAAATGCTCATCACTAATCATCTGAGAAATGCAAATTGAAACCACAGTGAGACACCATCTCACACCAGTCAGAATGGTTTCTGTTAGAGAAAAGCAGACAACTACGCTCCATGAGTGGGAATGTAAATTACTCCAGCTACAGTGGAAAGCCATTTGGAGATTTCTCAAAGAACTAAGAGTTGAACTATGATTCAACCCTGCAATCTCATTACTGGGTATATATCCACAGGAAAATAAATCTTTCAACCAAAAGGACACAAGCATCCATATCTTCATCATAGCACTCTTCACAATAGCAAATACATGGACCCAACCTGGATGCCTATCAATGGTGGATTGGATAAAGAAAATGCGGTACACGCACACCACGAAATATGATGCACCCATAAAAAAGGACAAAATTGTGTTCTTTGCAGCAACATGAATATCATTAGAGGCCATAATCCTAAATGGATTAATATGGGAACAGAAAGTCAAATACTGCATGCTCTCATAAGTGGGAACTAAACACCGAGGACACATGGATATGAAGATGGCAATGGTAGACACTGGGGACTAAGTAAGGGGAGAAGGAGGGAGAGAGGGAAGGAGGGAGAAGGGCTGGAGAACTTCCTAATGGGTACTGTGCTCACTACCTGGGAGAAGGGTTCAGTCATACCTCAAATATCAGCATTATGCAATATATTAATACTTTCATGACCATTCTGTTCATGTACCCCCGATTCTAAAATATAAGTTGAAAAAAAGAAAAAGCAGCAAAAAATGAAATGAATATTTAAGAAAAACTGCTGGAAATTTTCAAAATCTGATAATGGCCATGGTGAGGAAAGGAGAGAGGGCTGGTGCAGCATTGAAGAGAATTTACGGAGATGGGGAGAATCAGACACCTCCCCCAGGAGACTGAGCCAGGGTGTCACTGCCTGTGCCCTCTACCATGAACTCAGGCCCAGCACAGTGTCCACCACAGGGCACAATTCAGTGCACAAAGAAATACAAAGAAAACAGTCATTGAGAAACCACCTTCCTGAAAGTCCTAACCAATGTTGTAACAATAATTATAGCATTGTTATTAGTAGTATTTGACACTATTAGGAAGCAGCTCTGGGCCAGGTCCTGAGCTAAGTACCTCGCATGCATTATCTGGTTTAATTGTCTCACATACACCAAATATAAAGGAAGTGGGGGCCATTTCCTCCTCCACGATGAAACAGGAGCTCAAACAGGATAAGTCACTCACCCGAGATCCAGAGTCCATGCCCTGAGCCATGGTACTCCACTGCCATGCCTTGAGGTTCCTGCCGGGGTTGCCCAGGCTCAGTAATTTTCACTTCCGTGAGATGTAAGCTGCGTGGGTGCAGGAGCCACATCTGGCGCCAACACCGCTGTGTCCCCAGAGTCTGGCACCATGCCTGGCACGTAGCGCAGGTGCATTCATGAGGATTGAATGGATGTTGGAGGGATGCCGAGGCCTTGGTACACACTGGGAGGCCCAAGTGGCATGGCCGTGCTGCAGAATTCTGCCCCTCCCTCTGCCTTAGCTCAGGGGCAGATGTCCCCCTACGGTAGGCACCGGTGGTACCCCACTCAGGAGCCTGTGATCTGGCCAGTGCAGCCACTTCTCACCTGCTGTGGGTGTCAGCTGAAAATGGTTCACGCTTGGAAGTGGCTCACACCGGCACCTTTTTAGGAGAATTATTATCACTGGTGATGTCTGAGGGTTAGGCCCCGTCCCTCTTTTCTCTCCTTATAGGGATGGACCTTGCTCATGTCTGTGGTGCAATTCATGCTCCAGAACACTCATAGAATCAAGTGGAACAGAGACTTCTCCTGATAGCACATGGCTGCTTTTCCCTCCCTCATTTTCTAGCAAACTCATCTGAAAGCATCTCTCAAATGACTTGTCCAATAACCCGTGTCTCAAGCTTGCTGTTACAAAACATGACCCGGGATACTCTAGAATGTAAACCTTGGAAAGGAGATTCCTGTGTGTCTCCTACCACCTCTCTTTCACACTCATGGAATACTCCAGCATCTTTCTGGACTTTTTGTTGAGGCCAAATGGGATAGTTACTGCTGTCTGTTCTCAAAATGAACTTAACACACACAAATCCCAATCTTCTTGTATTTATTAGTGAAGAAAATACAAGATTTATGTATTTATTAGGGAAAAAAAGTGATATCAAACTCGGAAACTAGAAGGAGTTTCTATGATATCCCAATGCCTGCAGGATGTGGGTATCTTGGTCTAAGATGGTGACCAAGATCTGATAACAGTAATGTCACAAAGCTCAAAATGCATCCCTGCTACAGGCTGGGACTCCTGTGTGTCACACCGAAGAAGCTGAATTATCTGAAAGCAGCACCCAAAGGAGCCCCTATATGGTTCTCAGGAAAGAGACACGCAGCTGTTCTTACTGACAAGGATTCAATGACAGGCTCAGATTCTGTTCAAACTCAGCAAGATCTGAAATGACTTTGAGGTGGTTAAAGGGACCTTTTGGCTGTACTGACAAACACACAGAGTCCTGAATGAGAGAGGAGAAAGCACCACCTTGCCTGGTGCGGCTTGCCTGCAGATGGGGTGGTGGGGTCAGTTAGGGAGGCATCTGTTAAGCAGGTGACTGGCAGTCTAGGTGGGAAAGTGCCAGAGGGAACGTGCCTGGAAATCAGGTCCCCTGGTGGACTGAGGATGCTAGGCCTGAAAAAAGAGGCAGAGTGCGGCCTGGCCGAGGAAGGTCTGGTGCTTCTGGAAGGCTGCCAGGTGGCTGCAGAGGGACATTTCACAGCGGACGGAAGCTGCATAAGAGTTTAACCTCAGCGTCAGGAAGTCTTTCCAGCAAAGTCACTCATGCATTTGAACGCAGCTCTGGTGGCTTCCCAGCAAGAGCTGTTTGAGCTGAGGCTTCAGGGCTATTTGCCTATGCTGAGGAATGGAACGGTGTGTGCTATGCACAGGTCTGTGTGAGGTGGCCTCTCAGTTCCCTCTGACTCTAGACTCAGATTCTCTACATTGGGTTTGAACAGTCACATGTGGTAGAGATGATCTGGTTACCTACATGTATTTGCGGGGAAAATTCTTGAGAAGAATGTGTGGATAAAACCAAGACAAGACTTAGTTCATGGCATTTATAGGATTTTTCAGCCTCAGTCCTGCAGCTTGGGCAGTGAGGCTGACCCTGCGGCAGCTGGACGTGTATCTTAAGCCCCTGAGGCAGGCTGTCTCCTTCGGAGCTGTATTGTGTTTCCAGAGGGTTCCGAGGAAGCGAGGCTTGGAAAATACCATCAGTGAAACATCCAGATGTGTTAGCTCTGCAGCTCCTGAGCCTTCTGCTATTATCTTCAGATGAGTCATAAGAGGAGATGGGAAGAAACCCAGACAGGACTTCACATTTGCAGGCTCAGCAGGGTCAGAACAACAGCCTGCTTCCAAACAGAAACCCCATGGCGTTTGCCGTGGAAGGTGGTGAGTTCCTTACAAGACCTGGTGAGGCTTTTGGGAAGATGGGAAACTGGGTCAGTGATGATGTGGCCGAGGTAGGAGAGAATCAGAGCTCCCCGGGCCCAGGAATCTGGAAGCCACTTCGGAGTGATTGCTGAGGCCCCATGATGGATGACCCCTGAGGGAAAAGCGTGCAGGGAAAGAGCAGGTGCCCAGGCACACCTTGGAGTCAGAGAAGTCAGGCAGTGGGGGATTTACAGGATTGATCAAGGAGCCAAAAACGGGGAGTAGAAGCTGGAGGGTCTGGAGAGGGGAAGAAGGAAAGCTGACAATGTGTGGATTCATACAAGCCTATGATTACCAGCAGTGGATGTCAGGGATCATGGCAGGTGAGGAACGAGAAGAAACACTGGGCCAGTGATGGGGAGGCCACCAGGGAGTGGGCTGGACAGGACTCTTGGTGCCACCTAACTCATATTAGCAGAGTCGCAAATGGTAACTACTGGCTGTTAAAATCAAAGGAAGGATTGACTCAGAAGACCACAAAGAATGCCAGGCTCTGGGCTTTTCAACCTCACTTCTCTCTGCTTATTGACCTCATTTTTTTTTTTTTGATTTGGAGTCTTGCTCCATTTGTTCATGCTGGAGTGCAGTGGCGTGATCTCGGCTCACTGCAACCTCTACCTCCTGGGTTCAAGCGATTCTCCTTCCTCAGTCTACCGAGTAGCTGAGATTACAAGCATGCGTCACCATGCCTGGCTAATTTTTGTATTTTTAGTAGAGAAAGAGTTTCACCATGTTGGCCAGGCTAGTCTCAAACTCCTGACCTCAGATGATTCACCCATCTCGGCCTCCCGAAGTGCTGGGATTACAGGTGTTTGCCACTGCGCCTGGTCTGGTCTCATCCTTCAAGGGCTTTTTTTTTTTTTTTACAAGGCAGGAAAACCTGGCCACCTGTAGGTCCTCATCATCTTAACTGCTGAGACACTGGATATACAACTGGACAGTGGCCAGATCATATAGAAAGATGGAACTCTGACCCACAACCTCCAGCAATCCACCCAGAAAACTGGCCCCCTTATCTACAATAAACAGGCCAGGATGCCAGTCTGATGTCAGACAGAAAGTCAGATGGTTCTCTCTAGTGAAAATCTGGAAAGCTCAACAATAAATTCTAAAACAATCAACCCCAAATGGTCAAGACTTGATTTATAATTGACGGATTTCCTAATGTTTGTCTCTGCTTCCAAATTAGGGCCAATCAGTTCAATCCAAATATGCACCCCTAACCCACCTCCCGGGCCCTCTTCTTCTAGGTAGTGTGCCTTCAGCTTCCCTGTGCCAACAGCCTCCAATCAGGGCACGCGCGAAGCCTTCCCCTGTTTCTATTAAAACGCTTTCCCACTCATCTGTCTAAGTTTGCGTGATGCTAAAATGCAGATGATGGTGCCTAGCTCTACTGAAAGCTCTGAATACATAGACTTTCCTAGTTCTCATTTTGTTTGTCTTTATTTCCCTACTTCCTGCCTCAGCTCCGGTTAGAAATCCCCACGACAGCATTGCGATTGGTCTGCCTTGTGTTCCGTGCCTGGATCAAGCACCTCTGCTATTGTGGTAGGCAGTACTTAGATTAGCTCAGGAGAGGGGCCGTCCCTCAGAAAGATGCGACACCTCCCGTTCTGATTAAATGCATAGATAGGGAAGGAGGGGTGTTCCTAAGAGAAAGGAAGTCTCTGCATCTCCGTAGCTGAGACAACTCAGACGGTTGGTGCTGAGGAGACCAAAGAGCTAATGTTCTCTGGAGAGAATTAGAAGGTGCAGCTGTTGAGAAGGGTGCTCAGAGTGTGCATTGCACATGAAGATGCAGTGGAGAAATGGGAAGGGATGGAGAGACTGCGGCTGGAGGAGTCATGACTTCAGCCATCCCAGAGCTGAAATCGAGGCAGGCTCAGAAGGAAGGATGACAGCCAAAATTACCCTGGGGTGGAAGCAGATAATGAGCTGTGGACAGGAAGACGCTCCAAATCAAAGCAGGAGCTTGGTATTTTCCACCAAGCCGTTTTCCCCAACCTTCTTCCCCCGTTCAGCCCTCCTGTTCTTCCTCCTGATCTCCCTTTCTGCAAAACAAGCAAACTGAGTGACAGAGGCTGAGTGTTGAAAAGGGCATGTGATGCGGGCTTCCCGGACCTTTACCTTCTGCGCTTGTCCCCTCAAGCCCCAGACGCTGCCCCATGACTCCTGCCTCAGGATCTGCCCTCAGCCTCTGCCTCTCCCCAGGAGGAGCTCCTGATGCTCAGCGACTTTTCTGACACTGTGAAGCTGACTCCTCTGGATGATGACATCCATGCTGCTTCATTTATTCACCATTGCACTGGTGTGGCTTGGTGAGAAGGGAAGAGAAACTTAAAATGGGAGCAGAAGATGCTTTTCTTTTTTCTTTCTCTCTGGGGAATACTGCAGGAGAGGCTGAGCCAGAGGACCCTGCTCCCTTTAGGGAAGCTGCTGTGGTGCGGGAGGCTGTCAGCTTCTCCCAGGTGATCTCCACCAACATTAGCCGCAGGGATGCAGTGATATCTGGGCGAGCTGGCGGCTCATGAGCCATCAGCCCAATTCCCTCAGCCCCTGTTCTGGTGCCTGGCAGTCAGGCAGAGAACGCAAATGTAGGTTTCCCATGGTAAGACTTGGGTGTCTCCCCCAGGGAAGTAACTGACAGCTCCAGCAACGGCAGAGATGGAGAAGAAAACCCAGGACAGATGCCAAGGCAGGTCAGTACTATGAAGTGTGCCAAAGCTGTCCGGAGGTGATCCCTGCGGAATCCACCATCTCTGCCTATGAGGGTGATGGTTGTGCAGGGGTTTCTGCCTGTCCTGAATTCCTAATCAAAGGCCAGGAGAAGCCTTTCGGGGATCTCCGCTGAGCGGCCACCTCGCCCTGATGGGAGGTCTATGCCATGGCTGATCCTCCTCTAGCCAACCTAGTGACTGGTGTGTGGTGGGTTCAGGTGTACCTTTGGGGCCAATGATGACAATGGCCCCAAACTAAACTGGGATGGACAAAGAGGGTAGCCATGGAAAGAACAGTAGTACTCTAAAATGAAAATTTATGAAAACTAAACTCCGGGGAAAAAATAAGTGTGAAAATCTGTCTCCAACTAAATTTGGATTCTGTGAACGTCATTCATCCAGTTATGAATCTGGGTTTTGTTGCATTTCTGGCTTTTGCCTTGGTTCCTAACATTCTAAGCACCGCCATGGATTTATCCATTTTGAGAGAGGGTGAGCATGAGCTCTGGAAGCTTCTCTCTGCCTGGGTGTCTGGCTTCCTGGGAGAGGTAGGTGAGCCTGCATGGCCGTCCCTGAATCTTTTGTGGCTCTGCTTTCTGGGCCCAGCAGGTCCTGACAAGAGCCACCGGCTCTCCTGGGCTCCACCTCAGCTGTGCCACTCCTGCTGCCAGAGAGCCCTCGGTGACAGCCCGCCTTCCGGGACAGATCCAGGAGTTCTATTCCCTCCTTCCAAAGCCTGCTGCGCTTCCTGCTGGTGGCCTCCTGGAATAGGAGTCCCCTGTCCGGTGCCCGTTCCTCTCAGGTACCAGCTTTCACAGGAAATGGGAGGAGAAGCCTGGCTTTTGTGCTGTGCTTCCTGAGCGGTTTTTTTTTTGGTGGGGTTTGAACCAAAGCATGGCTGCTTGTGCCTCAGCCCTCAAAAAATCCCCTGGAAACGATGCTCTCGTCTTCCTCCTGCAGAGGAGCTCTCTGCACTCATCCCTGTGGGTGATCCTGCTCTCTGCCGCTGCCTCCACTGCCCTCAGGGATCTGAATGGACAATATCCTGCTCCAGGCCTGCTTCATTCTGTGATATCAACATATGCAAATAGACACTGGAGAAGCCACCAGGCCACCAATTCATTAGACAGAACCGGAGCCTACCAACCACCTCAGGCACGGGTGGAACCCTTGCAATCAAGACACAAAGAGATATGCAAAACATTGTAAATACATCATGATTTTTCCTTTATTCAGAGACAGGGTCTTGCTCTGTTGACCAGGCTGCAGTGAGGTGGCATCATCACAGCTCAGTGAAGTTCAGGGTTCAGTTGATCAGTTCAGCCTGGTCACCTCAGTTCCTGCACTAAGTTCTGTTGTTCTTTGTGTTCTCCTGGGCTCAAGTGATCCTCCCACCTCAGCCTCCCAAGTAGTTGGGACTCCAAGTGCCTGCCACAAAACTTGGCTGAATTTAATTTTTTTTTTTTTGTTTGGTAGAGAATAGGTCTTTCTATGTTGCTCAGGCTGGTCTCCAATTCTGGCCTCAAGTGATTCTCCCACCTTGGCCTCTCAAACTGCTGGGATTACAGGCATGAGCCACTGTACCGGGCCTGAAATACATTTTGAGGCTATCTTCCGCATAAGAGATGGACGCCTCTCTCTGCCATGGGTGTCTGGTTTCTCCTTCATGATTTTTTCTCTGTCTTCTGAACCTCTATAGCCCATGTTTGGAAGTTTCTTTAGGCAGATATTGTGCATTGCTTTAATTCCTAATTCTATAGGTCTACTTGATAACCTGTTAGCTCCATGGAGCTTACACAGAATGCACTTAAGTGCTTGGTACACAGATGAAGGTATCGAATACTTCTCTGTGTGTGTATGTCTGTATGCACACACACACACATATCCATATATATATGCAAGCATGTGTGTATGTATATTTGCTCCATGATTTCATAAAGCCTGCTGTCATCTTTGTCACTCAACAGATAACAGTTTCTGCTGAAAAAGTTGAGTGATTTATTTTCATGCACGGGTTTCTCATCACTCCCTGCATCTTGAAGGACAAAGGATTCCTTTGACACCTGGGGAGAGGAGAGGCTGGTAGCATCTCTGTATCAGACACCGCAGCTGCAGAAAAATTCCCATGCCAAGGAAGATTTGGGGAGCTCCAAATACAAAGTTTCATTAGTTCCATTCTGTGCATAATGATGGCTTCTTCTCAAGGCTGAGGCTAGCACTCATTCTCCAGGTGAGCACAGCAATTTACCTGTAGATCTGTGAGTGGGTTGAGAATTGATTTCTCCCCAACTTCTGCCTTGCCCCATTGGGACGCCTCAGCTTCTGCTCACTTGTGCCCCCAACTAGGGCCCCTGGACCAAGTAACCCTTTAAGACAAATAACTGGGAAATCTGAAACTCGATGATTCAGTACTCTCCTTGGAAAAACGGAGTGTCAGAACTGTGGGGTACCAGATCACCATTTTCCAACCACACAGCAGCACTGTTTTGTTGCTGTTGTTTTTACCAGAAGAAAATGGATGCTAATGGATTCTGGGCCGAGAGCAACACATTATTTTCAAGTGGACCTCACAGAATTTCTGGGCTGCGGCAGGGGAAAATCTGATTTGTTTATTCTGAGTGAAAATCAGTATGATTGCATTTTCTGTCACTTGGTTCAGGACGTCTTTATCAGTGCCGGCCTGTTTTGATAACCTGCAGACAGATGGCAGCTCCAATTTGAGCGTGGTATGCTACCCTGTTCTTGTGCATACTGATTGGAAGCATCTATCAAAATACCTCTTTGGAGCTGAATTTTTCCCTGATTGAGTATTTTGAGGCAGCACACCAGAGAGTTTCTATGTGTCCAAAGGTTTCTTTTCACACAGATTAATGTGTGTTAGATAACTCATCATCTCTTACAGTTTCGCTTTAATTGCAATTAATGCTAAAAATATTTTTAGTTCCTGCACTGAGTTCTGTCATTCTTTCTGTCATGAGTAATTTTGCACAGGCTGTGTAAAGCCTCAAAGATTTTATTGGGAGGTTCTCACCTCCTATTGGAATTTTAGAATAATTATATAGTGTGATGAAGAAAGTGTCACTGATCATTATTTTTTTCTGGGGAGGCTGCCTGATGCGTTTGGAAGGTGAACTTAGATCAGCTTCTAAAAGTAGAGGACTGGGCCTTAGAGGGCCTGGATGTGGGCAGAAGTGTTTTGCATGACACAAAGGGAAGAATTCAGGTTTTTGTTATTGTGTCTTCTTCTGGAGAGGGCGTAAAGGCAGAAAAAGAGAGAGGGAAGGGAGCTGGGAAAGGGTAGGAGTGATGTACTTTGTGTTGTGATGAACTTTTCCATAAATCTCGGTGAAGTCTACAAAGAACTAAACCAAAAGCATGAGACACTTAGTGTGATGCTGTTTCTTTTCAAAACCAGTGGTGACTCTAGGTTTTGAAACTCAAATTGATACGGGATGAACTGGAGAGTGCACATGGCTGCAGGAAACTGAAATGCGTGGGTGAGAGGGTGGCAGCACTGCACCCAGCTCCAGATCTCATGGGACATGGAATCTGGGTTTGAGAGCAAGGTCTCATAGGCCAACCTTGTTGAGGCAGAGCAGATGCCTGCATTATGGCTATGAAGCTTTGAAACATTCCGGAGTAATATAACTTCAGACATTACATCTATGCCTTCTTTCCTTCACTCATTCATTCCATCTGATTCTTTTCATAAATCTTCCACTCTGTGCCCAGCCTTACACTAAGTTCTGTGTAACATAAAGATAGTTTATGCCTCAAGCAACTTAACATCTTACTGGGGAGGTAAGCTCACAAGAAAGTTTGAAATATTCAAAAGGTGAACCTCACGTATTTCTTTAGTGCACTGAATTGCTTTTTCACTTTATAGCAGTTTGGATTTGGTTACAGTGAGATAGAACCACTTCTAGGCATTTTATTTTTATACCTAAAATGAAGGGGAGCTGACAATCTCTTTGTTGCCGGCCTTCTTCTGCACTGATACGTGACTTGTCTGCACTAAGGGAACACAGAGGGTGTCAGGACTGTTTCTAACCAGGAAATAACTGGAAAGAAAGCAGAGCTTCAGGTGGAGAGCAGGGCAGACTCAGGCACCTCTCATCACTCCAGGTCTCACCTTTATCTGTCAGTCACTGTACTGGGCACCAACACAC
>PVKP010040919.1:0-19122 GCA_004027715.1 Plecturocebus donacophilus
CCTCGCGGCCACGTGGGTCCCCAGCGAGCCTCGCGGGGGTCGGGGGGCGCCCAGCTGGGAAGGAGTCCCTAGCTGGGGAGGGGCCCATGGTGGGTCGGGGCGGCGGGATCCTGGGGAGGGCGGACAGGGAGGGCGGCGGGTGGACAAGGCGGAGGCGAAGGTGAAGGCGAAGGGCGAGCCAGGCCGGCCTCGGGGGTCGCTGAGGTTCCGGAGGAGGCGGCGGCCGCGTGACCAAGGCTGAGCTCAGGGGCCCCTTCTTTACCCTTCGACTCCCTGCTTCGGTCTAAAGCCTCCGCCGCAGCCCTCCGTGAAGAGGAAGGGGAACCCCCAGGTGCTCCAGGCCACGTCCTCGCTCTGCTACCAGGGTGCGGGGACCGGTGAGACCTAGGGGTTGTGGCGCTGACTCCATGCCCTCCCTGGGGAACCACTGACACAGACCCGCTGCAATCCACCCTTGTTCTGGGAAGGGGTCTCCCAAACAGGGCCAGTGGGGTCCTTTCCCCAAATGCCCCTGGAACCCCCAGCAGTGCAGTGGGCAGGGGCGGCCCAGGTGGGCTGCGTCCTGGGGTTTTGTGACTGGAGTGCCACTCTTCCCCACCTCAGCCCTGGACTGCCAGGGCCAGGCAGTGCATGGGGGTGGGTGGTCAGAGCCCTGGTCTCTGGCAGCCCTGAGGTCTGATGCGGTTTCCTCCCTGAGTCTCTCAACACATGGGCCTTCCTGGCCTTAGTTAATTCACCTGTGAAGGGGAGGCTTGGACCACAGGGCCCCTCAACCCAGGTGTTTTGTGGTGGGAAGGTGGACGTGTGGGGTAGGGGTGGCCAGGAGGACTTGGGGCAGCCTGTGTCCCACAGGAAGGCTGGCTGGCCCCACTGGGTGCAAGGGAGCTGGGGAGGGGAGAGGGTGGATTCCCCTCTCCCTGTGGGAGGGCGAGTTGGGCCCATGCTGGCGCTCATCCACTCTCGGCCACCTTCCTGTGGAGCCCTAGAGTCCCAGGCCACACTGTGAGTGCAGGGAGGCCACCCAGAGCGTTGGGGCGCTTCCCAGGTAGGGAAACCGGCTCAGTGGCTCCTGGCGGCCCAGCCCCTGCCCTGCACTTCCTCTAGAGCCTTCTCGGGAGTGGGGCGCCAGCTCCTTAACCCCCCCACAGCCTTTAAGCTAAGGCCTCCAGCCCCATCCCTGTGAGAATTGTACACTAGGCATTCTGAGGACACAGTTGGGGTCCCCATGTCAGATGGGGCCAAGGCATTGGACCTGAGTCCAGTTCCTGTGCTGTGGCTCTGGTGGGAGATCTGGGACCCTATGCTGGGGCTCCTGGACAGTCCTGGAGCGGTGGCATGGAGATGTGTCAGTGCACACGGAGGCCCTGGGGTGCCCTCATCCACCCCTAGCCTGGGCACCACCCCGGGTGCCTGTCACTCCTGGCCCTACAGTGGTCCAAGTCATACCTCCGAGGAGGCAAGCTGCAGGTTCTCCACGAGCCTCTGTCTGGAAGCAGCCCCCAGCACTTCCTGGCTGACAAGAAGTCCTACTTCCGAGAACTCCTCCCAGCCCCTAGCCCTGGTCTGGCCAACTGGGTGCGTGTCTCCTCCTGTGGTCTTCAACTCCCCTGGGCACTGCCACAGTAGATGTCAGGGCAGTATGGGAGGACATTTTTAGGAGGCATATGCAGTCAAGCTGTTGAACTTGCTGCGAACTAGCTGTGTGACCTTGGGCAAATCACTTAGCCTTTCTGTGCCTCAGTGTCCTCATCTGCCTGGTGGAGCACACAGTAGGTAAAATTGAACACCCATTATGTGAAACTGACCACCCTCTGTGTGAAACTGAGCACCCACTATGTGCCCCACCAGGGTAATCACCTCCATTTGGCAGATAGGCGTTGCCAGCCAAGATGTGTGGCCCCACCTGGCCTGCCTGTACTTCCCCCACCTACAAGGGCCTCTGCTCCTTTCCCCCTGTATGCCCTGCATTGGGTGGAAGAGGCTGATGGGAGGCAACTTCCTACTGGGGCCTTCTGAGGTTCTTGCAGGAGGGACAATGTCCAAGGCTCCCAGAGGAAGCACCCTGGGGTGATGCAGCTGTGGGTGGAGGCCTCAGAAGCCTGGGAGAAAGCCAGGGGCCTGCAGGGACAGTGTGTGCCCTGGCCCAGCCCCAGCCTTGTCCCTGCCCTTCTCACTCACTGCTCCTTCAGAGCAGACGTATGAGCCCCAGGTTATCCCTGAGCTCCCAGCCTGCCCAGCCTCACTGCATGGAATCGGGTCGGGGATGGAGCCTGGGTCACACGGCAGCTTACCTGGCCATAGGTGCTCAGCTCTCCTGGCCACGGCCCTGCCCCGGCTCCTGGAGTCTTCCTATTGGAGTAGAAAGCATCTTGCACTCCACATCTGAGACCAAGCAGCCTTTTCTCACCCACAAGTGTGGGTATCTTCCACACTTGCGACTGTGCCTTAGATACGTTCTGGCATGAACGTTGTCAACTTTCATGTTTTTTGGTTTTGATTTTGGTTTTAGTTTAGAAGAACTTAGGTTTTCTGGACTAAAACATTAGGCAGGGAAGAAATACATGAACTCATAGAAAGGCTGCTTTAGTTGAGGTGGGTTGAGGGCTCGGCTTCTACCCCGTCAAGAAATTCACAGTGAAAGGAATGTGTGCAGGCCGGGCACAGTGGCTCATGCCTGTAATCCCAGTACTTTGGGAGGCCGAGGTGGGCGGATCGTCTGAGGTCAAGAGTTCGAGACCAGCCTGTCCAAGTTGGCGAAACCCGGTCTTTACTAAAAGTACAAAAATTAGCTGGGCGTGGTGGCAGGCACCTGTAATCACAGCTGTTTCAGAGGCTGAGGCAGGAGAATCACTTGAACCTGGGAGGTGGAGGCTACCGTGAGCCGAGGTTGCACCACTGCACTCCAGCCTGGGTGACAAGAGCGAGGCTCCATCTCAAAAAACAGAAAGGAACGTGTGCATTTTGCTCACCTGCAGGAAGAGCCCTCACCAGAGACAAGCTGCAGTGCTGCCACCCCCAAAATCATACAGGATGGAGCAGCAGTTCCCAAAGTGGGTGCAGCTGGACAAGATGCTTTTAGGGGCTACCTAGATGAACAATTTTTAAACCAATAGTCATGAATCGTTAATATAAATTAACACATCCAACCACAATTTTATTGCTCAGAAGGAGGCTAAGTAAAAAAGTGAATTGATTTAAAGAAAAACACGAAGTAAATAATCACAAAGGTGGATCCAGAGGTGGTTTGTGCACAGCCTAGAAGCCCAGGAAGGAGCATGGGGTGTGGGAGGGGGGAACCAGTCCTGAGGATCAAGGCTCTGACAGCCCATCCTTCACTGCTGTTTCGCATTCTGGCCTTGATGCCCCATTTCACAAGCACATGTAGCCCACCTGCTGTGTGCCAGGTGTGGATATGGCGTACCTGGTGCTACCCCCATGGAGGCACGTGGAGGGCTCCCTGGGGTCAGCACCACTGCCGTGAGCCTCCAGGGCAGGTGAGCAGTGGGTGAGGCAAAGGCAGAAAGCTTTCCAGGCCCAGTGTGTGTGTAGAGAGGAAGGGAGAATGAGGGAGGGAAGAAGGGGTTGGACTTGAACTAGGGGCAGAGAGGTGACGGGGGAGAGGCTGGTGATGAGGCCAGAGAATCACTGGGGCTATGTCACATGGGGCCTGTAGGTCATGGCAAGGACTGTGGGTGTCATCATTCATTTAGCGAACACATATTGGGCTCCTGCCTCGTGCTAGGTGTGGAGGGGCATACGAAGCCACCAAGTCTTCCTTTGAGGTCCTCAGGTGTAGTGGCAGGCTTTTGAACACATCAGTAGCATTTTTCTTTTTTCTTTTTTGAAACAGCCTCTCTGTTGTCCAGGCTGGAGTGCAGTGGCACAATCTCAGCTCACCGCAACCTCCACCTCCTGGGTTGGAGCGATTCTCCTGCCTCAGCCTCCTGAGGAGCTGGGACTACAGGCATGCACTGCCATGCCTGGCTAATTTTGTATTTTTATTAGAGATGGGGTTTCACCATGTTGGTCAGGCTGGTCTCAAACTCCTAACCCCAAATGATCCACCTGCCTCGGCCTCCCAGAGTTCTGAGATTATAGGCATGAGCCACCGTACCCAGCTTCAGTGGCGTTTTCCTAACTGCTGTGACAGAGGTGGGAACTGGAGACTAGGGAAGCACAGAGGGGAGGCAGGCTGCTGTGCATGACAAGGCAGCGACATTGACCTGGGTTTTGAAGGATGAGTAGGAGTTTGAGAAGAGAGAGGAAAGGCATTCCTGGCACTGAGAAGAGGATGAGCAAAGTCACAGAGGTCTGAAAAAGCCCAGATGATTTAGGGAGATGCTGGTGGCTGGGCAGCTGCAGCCTCAGTGGAGAAGAGGACAGGCCAGAGGGTCAGGGTCACAGAAGGTACTAAGGCCTAAGCCAGAGTCCAGAGGCAGTGAGGGGCTGGGCACCAGGGTGTTTTTTTTTTTTTTTTTTTTTGAGATAGAGTCTTGCTCTTGTTGCCCAGGCTGGCATGCAATGGCGTGATCTTGGCTCACCGCAGCCTCCACTTCCCGGTTCAAGCAATTCTCCTGCCTCAGCCTCCTGAGTAGCTGGGATTACAGGCATCGGATACAGGGATTACCACCACACCTGGGTAATATTTTTTTTTTGGTATTTTTAGTAGAGATGGAGTTTTGCCATGTTGGCCAGGCTGGTCTCAAACTCCTGACGTCGGGTCGGGTGATCCACCCACGTCAGCCTCCCAAAGTGCTGGGATTTACAGGCATGAGCCATCACGCCTGGCTCAGGTTTGAATGGGAGAGTCACACCCACATTCTTAGGAAGAGCCGTCTGCTGATGTGCTGGGTGGGACTGGGTGACAGGGGAGGGCAGCATAGCTGCCACTGCCCGATGGGGTGTGGAGGTGGCCAGGCCTGGGCTGAGATGGGGGGCTGGAGGAGGGAAGCCCTTTTGTGTATTCCTGAAGGTGGGGGCTGCAGAGCATGACTGTCGGTGCCCCCAGCCTGGGCTGGCCTGGTGCCTAGAGCAGGGACCTCTCATAGGGCCAACTTTGGGTTGCCTGCTGCACCAACTTGGAAGACCAGCGGCTTTGTCCAGAACAGTAAAGACTCCAGCCAGCTGGGCCTATGGTCTGAATCCAAAGCAAACAGGAAGAGACCACGGTGGGCCAGGCAAGGCCTCTTTCTTTGTTTAGAAAAGGGATTAGGCCAGGCCGACTTGTGGGTCTTTTTGCTGCAAAGGTGGCGGGGGGCGGGGCGCAGGCTCAATCAGGGACATATCGAAAGACCATTCAGGGCAGGCATGGCACCCCAGTGCCAGCTTAGGGGGTGCTATAAAGATGACCTTTCTTGGCAAATTCCACCATGATGGGAAGAGACTGGCGATGTGTGCTGGGAGCCGCTACTCCCTCTTGCCACGTCCAAGCTGGAGCCCTCAAGACACTTGATTTCTTATGAGTGCCCCTTGGGGCCATCACTCAAGCCTAATGGGGTGACTGCTGGGCCCAGACCAAGGCCCCTTGGGGAAATGCCGAAGGCTTGGGGCACTCTCAGTCTCAAAGGTGGGCACCCAGAACCCCCCACAAAGACCCTGTGCTCAGACTCTGGCCTCCACACCCCAGATGAGAGGTGGCAGTCATTCGTCTTTTGCTTATGCCTAACTAAATTAATCCACGTGTCCCTTCAATTCACACGTGCATTTATTTCACAAGCCTTCCTGCAAGCTCAGGGTGGCAGGGGTAGCAGATGCGTGAGGCCCTCAGGGAGCAGAGCTGAGGGAGCAGGAAGGCATGCGGGCCCTGGCATGCTTAGGCCTGACACAAGTCCTGCCCACCTGCCGTGCTTGGAGAGGGCTCAGAAGAGGCAAAAGCACTTCTCCCGGGGCAGGTGTAGGGCAGGGACAAGCCAGGAGACAGAGGCCAGAAGGACTTTGGTAAAGTTTCTCCTGGGCTGACTCGTTCATTCACTCACTCAGTCCTTCATGCAGGTGTGCGTTCACTCAACATCTCTGTATTGAGCACCTCCTGTATGCCAAGCCCTGTGCTAAGTGCTGGTGAGCCAAGGCAACCAAGGCCTTGCTCTCACGAGGCCTGCAGTTGAGGACCCGAGTGATGACCAAATAAATGAAAGAGAAAGCTGCACTGGGGTCTGGGACTTTGCAGAACAGGTTTGTGGAGCTGCTGGAGCTCACAGGAGCTTGACTTGGTCAGGAAGGTCAGGGCGGCTGCAGAAGACTTGTAGGATGGAGAAGAATTAGCCAGGGCAATAGGGAAGAGAAGACCCAGGCAGAGGGAGCAGCATGTGCAAAGGTCCTGGGGCTTGATGAAGGCCAGAGTGGCTGGAGCACTGTGAGAGGGGAAGAGGCCAGGAAATGGGCAGGCTGACTGCACCTGGGCTTGTGGGTCCCTTTAGGGCTGGGCTGGGCTGTGCATGGTGGCTCACACCTGTAATCCCAGCACTTTGGGAGACCGAGGCGAGCAGTCAGGAGTTCAAGACCGGCCTGGCCAACATAGTGAAACCCTGTCTCTACTAAAAATGCAAACCTGTTAGCCGAGTGTAATGGCATGTGCCTGTAATCCCAGCTCCTCGGGAGGCTGAGGCAGGAGAATCATTTGAACCTGGGAGGCGGAGGTTGCAGTGAGCCGAGATCGTGCCATTGTACTCCAGCCTGGGCAACAGAGTGAGACTCCGTTTCAAAAAAAAAAAGAAATGGATTCTTCAAGTAAAAGGAAGGTTTTTCAGCAGTGGCATAAAATCCCATTTGTGTCGAGCAGGTTCAAGCAGGCCCGAGGGGAGGCAGGGGGTCATAAGGGCACTGCTGTGTCCACATAAATGAGAATGGCTTTGAGCAAGTGCATTGTGAGCTGGGGCAATGCGGGGGGATCTGGGTGTGGACTGAGGTCAGACGGTGTCAAGGTCTGAGAACCTGGGCTGGTGGATGGGGCCAGTGACTGAACATCATTTTCCTGTAAGGGTGTATTTTATTGAGTATGGTAAGTAATGTCTTCATTCCTACCAAGGATATCGAGAGGCAGTTGTTGAGCTTTGGGTAAGAAAGAAGGGAATGATTTTTTTTTTTGAAAAAAAAAAAAATCATTCTTGTCACCCAGGCTGGAGTGCAATGGTGTGATCTCAGCTCACTCCAACCTCTGCCTCCCAGGTTCAAGTGATTCTCCTGCCCCGGTCTCCCGAGTAGCTAGGATTACGGGCACGTGCCACGACGCCCAGCTAATTTTGTATTTTTAGTAGAGACAAGGTTTCTCCATGTTGGTGAGGCTGATCTTGAACTCCCAACCTCAGGTGATCTGCCCGCCTCGGCCTCCCAAACTGCTGCGATTACAGGCGTGAGCCACCGTGCCCAGCCTTTGATTTTTTTTTTTTAATCATTCTACTATTTAGTGTTTAATATGTTTTCTCATTAAATCTGATCCACAAACCTGAGAGGCAAAAACCGTTATTTATGAGGAGAGAGGTTCAGAAGGGTAAAGTTACCTGCTCAAGGTCACAGCTGGAAAGAGGTAAAGCCTTTAACAGAAAAGCAAAACAACTCATTTCACTTTATTCCGTGAACTGAGAATGGAGGGAAAGATACTTGGCAAGAAGGGGCAGCAAGGGCGACCTGTAGGAACTCCCTACTGTGGAAGAATGCAAGAGGGGCTGGGACCTTGTCAGCGAGGAGCCCCTGGCATCCTTCCAGACATGCAGCTGAAGGGGTGACCCCAGTCTGTTCTTTTTTGTTTGTGTTTTTGTTTTTTTTTTTAAAGACGGGGGTCTACCATGTCAGTCAGGCTGGTCTTGAACTCCCGACCTCAGGTGATCCGCCCGCCTTGGCCTCCAGAGTGCTTGGATTACAGGCGTGAGCCACCCTGTCCGGCCCCCAGTGTGTTCTTAACAGGAGCCAGGAACTACCCTCTCGCTTCTCTGTGCACCTCCCACCTCTCGCCTGGAGGAAGTCCTTCCCTGAGTCTAACCTCAGTCCTGATGCTGCCCCACCTGCTCAGCTCTCAGGCAGATCAATGCAATGCCACCTGGCTGCCTGCTCTGCCCGCTGGGCCTGCAGCCCACAGCCTGCCCTTCAGCCCTCGGGCCTGCTCCCAGGCCGTGCGCAGCCTGTAACCAGACACTGTTTGCCTCCAGCAGGCACCCTGAGCCCAGCTCCAGGCGCTGTTCCTGGATCTTTCCAGAGCCACAGGCGGAGTGCCCCCCCCCGATCAGTCGGTTGACCTTTGGCTGCTGGAGCCTGGTTAATTTTTGCCCTGTCTGCCTGCTGTGGGGCGCCTCCCTGTCGGGAATATAAGCCCGGCCCAGGGCTGCTCCGTTCTCTGCCTGGCCTGAGGCTGCCTGAGCAGCCTCCCCACCTTCACCATGGCCAAGGGCTTCTACATTTCCAAGTCCCTGGGCATCGGGGGGATCATCCTGGGCGTGGCGGCCCTGTGCACCATCGTCGCACTGTCAGTGGTGTACGCCCAGGAGAAGAACAAGAACGCCGAGAGCTCCCCGGGGATTCCCACCACTGCTACGTCCGCGTCAGGCGCCACCACTGCATCCGCCTCAGCCACCACCTTGGACCAAAGCTTACCGTGGAACCGTTACCGCCTCCCCAACACGCTGAAACCGGATTCCTACCAGGTGACGCTGCGGCCTTACCTCACCCCCAATGACCAGGGCCTGTATGTCTTCAGTGGCTCCAGCACCGTCCGTTTCACCTGCGTGGTAGCCACCGACGTCATCATCATCCACAGCAAGAAGCTCAATTACACCCTCACTGAGGGGCACCGGGTGGTCCTGCGCGGTGTGGGAGGCTCCCAGGCCCCCGACATCGAGCGGACCGAGCTGGTGGAGCCCACCGAGTACCTGGTGGTCCACCTCAGGAGCTCGCTGGTGAAGGACAGCCAGTATGAGCTGAGCAGCACGTTCGTGGGGGAGCTGGCCGATGACCTGGCGGGCTTCTACCGCAGCGAGTACATGGACGGGGATGTCAGAAAGTGAGTTCCGGCTGGGGCTGCCCGGAGGGGTGGGTCTGAGGAGCCGAGGCCAGGCTGGATTCTGGGGGCTGAGGCCAGGCTGGATTCTGGGGGCCAGGGAAGTACGCAGCTTGCTGGACTTTGAACCCTGTGGAGCCAGAGGCGGGCCCATCACTTCACCTCCAGCTGCTGGCAGGGCCGCTGCCAACACTCCAAACTGGGAAGGCTTCCCCCCCTCAGCAGGGAGCTGGGGATGGAGGACACAGTGTCCCTTGGACAGGCAGGAAAACTGAGGCTCAGAGGAGAGAAACTCCCTGAGGTCCCTGAGAGCCTGTTGATATCCCAAGTCCAGAAGGAGCCCCAGCCTCCCCTAGTCAGCTGGCCTGGCGAGCTCCGGGGCTCCCGGGGGGTGGAGGGAGCAGGGGTTAGGTGGGAGCAGCCGTCCGTGGACCCCTTTCCCTGCATGCCCGGGAGCATCTTTAGCGCCATCCCCACCACCAGCCCTGGCATACCCTCTAACTTCCTGATTGGGGCAGGGTGGTGGCCACGACGCAGATGCAGGCCGCGGACGCCAGGAAGTCCTTCCCATGCTTTGATGAGCCAGCCATGAAGGCCGAGTTCAACATCACGCTCATCCACCCCAAGGACCTCACGGCCCTGTCCAACATGCTGCCTATAGGTGAGCAGGCCCTGCCTGGGGCCACATGGCAGGGGCCAAGCACCCTGGGGCTGGCGTGTGGGGCAGGAGGGTGCATTCTCACACACTTACACACTCCCTGCCCAGGTCCCGGCACCCCACTTCCAGAAGACCCCGACTGGATCGTCACCGAGTTCTACCCCACACCCAGGATGTCCACGTACCTGCTGGCCTTCATCATCAGCGAGTTCAACTACGTGGAGGAGCAGGCCTCCAACGGCGTCTTGGTATGAGGCTGGCCCATCTCTCCTTCCCCCCGGCTGGCCCTGGCGTGAGGGCTCTTCTCGTTCTCCTCACCCCTGTACCAGCTTCGGAATCGTTAGGCCAGGGTTTGAATCTCAGCTCTGAGTGGCTTCAGGCCAGGGCCTTAAGTTCTGTGGTTCTCCATTTCTGCACCTGAAAAATGAAAACAGCGGTTTCTCTTCATGAAGGGAGTTCCTGACCCACCGGTGCCAGATGGACGGTGTCTGTGCTGATTGCCATTTTCCAAAGGCCCTTCTCTAGGCCCCACAGCCTCCAGAGCTCCCTCGCGTTCCCCTCTGCTGACCAGGCCTCTGGGGTTAGCTTGGTTGGCCCCCAGCCCTGGGCCATCGGGGATCCCCCCAGCCCACTGTGCCCTGGGACTCAGCCCACCTGCCCCAGGGATGAACAGGGGCCGCTAGCCCTCATCTTCCTCTTACCTTGCAGATCCGGATCTGGGCCCGGCCCAGTGCCATTGCGGCGGGCCACGGCGATTATGCCCTGAATGTGACAGGCCCCATCCTTAACTTCTTTGCTGGTCATTACAACACACCCTACCCACTCCCAAAATCAGGTGAGTGGGGGTCGCTGAGGTGGGAGGCCGTGGGCAGAGCTCCACTCCCAGAGGCCACCCTGCCAACGACCTCGCCTCCCCAGACCAGATCGGCCTGCCTGACTTCAATGCTGGCGCCATGGAGAACTGGGGGCTGGTGACCTACCGGGAGAACTCCCTGCTGTTCGACCCCCTGTCCTCCTCCAGCAGCAACAAGGAGCGGGTGGTCACTGTGATTGCTCATGAGCTGGCCCACCAGGTAGCTCCCCATTTTGGGGGGTGCGGAGAAGGAAATGGGGCTCTGGGAGGAGATGGGCATGTCCAGGCTCCACCCTGGGCTGCTAAGAAGGGAGTAGGGTGCCGCCTGGCAGGGCAGCAGGAAGGGGTCACGATGATGTCGGTGAAGTCCCTGCTGTGCCTGGCAGGCACCCAGCCCTGGGGAGGGTCGTTCTGGGACTCTCAGTGCCCGACCTAGGCATGGCTTGCCCAGCTGACCCCTCCCCCCGCAGTGGTTCGGGAACCTGGTGACCGTGGAGTGGTGGAATGACCTGTGGCTGAATGAGGGCTTTGCCTCCTATGTGGAGTACCTGGGTGCTGACTACGCAGAGCCCAGCTGGAACCTGGTGAGCCAGCTGCCCTGGAGGCTGGTGTAGTGAGGGGGGCAGGTATGGAGGGAGACCTAGACCACCGTTCCTGACGGCCCTGGGGAATTTGCAGAAAGACCTCATGGTGCTCAATGAAGTGTATCGCGTGATGGCCGTGGACGCCCTGGTCTCCTCCCACCCGCTGTCCACTCCCGCCTCGGAGGTCAGCACGACGGCTCAAATCAGCCAGCAGTTCGACTCCATCTCCTACAGCAAGGTGCAGCGTGCTCCTCCTGGGGGGCTGGCAGGGGTGCCAGGGTAATAGATGCACCAAAATCTCCCAAATCGCTACTAAAGATTTGTGAGGACTTGGCCCGCAGGGACTGAAGCTGGAGTCTGGGGGCACAGGGCCCTGCTGGCTTGGCACAGCCTCTGACCACCCCCTCGTCCCTGCCCCCCCCAGGGCGCTGCAGTCCTCAGGATGCTCTCCAGCTTCCTGTCCGAGGATGTGTTCAAGCAGGGCCTGGCGGTGAGTACGAAGCCCTGGGCCAGCCATGGAGGTGGATCTCCTTCTGCCCCTGCCCTTGCCCCAGGCCTCAGCCCACCATAGAGGGGGAGCCTGGGGGTCCAGCTGTGCCCTCACCATGTCTTGTCTTTCCACAGTCCTACCTGCACACCTTTGCCTACAGTAACACCATCTACCGGGACCTGTGGGATCACCTACAGGAGGTCAGTGGCAGCGGGCCCATCCTTGGCCATCCTGTTGGGGTCTTGAGGCACTGAGCATGCCTGGGGGTAGCGCGTGTGTAGGAGAATATGTCCAGCTCCGCTGCTGGCCAGCCCTGTGCGCAGATGGAGCCTTGCTGCTCCTCTCCACAGTGGGTGCCAGGGTGGCTTCTTGCAGGAGGTGTCTGCGGGAGGCTGTGGCCCAGGCCCTGGCCGGCAGCCAACCTCAAGCCACAGCGGGCTTCTTGATGGGAGCTGTGGAGGCCCTTCCTGGGGTCGAGGAAAGGGTCCTCATGGTTCCCACGTCCAAACCAGCCTCTGCCTGGAACTCGGGAGCTGGGCATTCAAACTTCTCCCCACTCTTGGCTGCCCTGTGCCCTCTCCTGGTGCCTCCCAGGCGCATCTCTGCACACAGCTCCACCTGCAGCAGGAACTCTGCCCTCTGCCCCACCTCGAGTTCCTCCATCAGACCTTGCGCAGCCCCTGTTTGTGGGGCAAACCCCCAGACTGCCCACACCCTCCTGCCTTCCTCTCCTGGGGTTGGAGTCCACCTGTTCTCCCTCCCGCCCCCATCATCTCCGCTCCTTGCCAGCTGCCCCATGCCTTCCCTGCAGCCCTGCCCAAAGCCAGCCTCTTCAGGCAGAGGACATGTCCTCCTCACTGACAGCCCCTGCAGAGTCCTGGGCCCCACATTCCTATCCAGCTTCTCCCCCCGTAGCTGCTGTGCTTCCAGTCCCAGGCCAGTCTCACTGGGGAGGTGAGACCCAGGAGCTTGTCAGAGTCACAGCTGGGCTCCAGGTCCCTGCTGGGCAATTTCCAACCCCTGCACCACACCCCACCCGGAGAGGCTACTGACAAGATAACACTGTCAGTGCCTGGGTCCCTCCCTCTACCTTCCCTGCGCTGCCCCAGCTTCCCTTCTGTGTCCCCTCTGAAGCCAAGCTCTCCCCCAGCCCTCACTTCCCCACCTTCCCCGAGCCCCTCTGCCCACTGCCCCCAGCCATTTTCTCCCCACAAGCTCTTCTGCCCTCTTTGTGGTCCTGCTCTTCAGTTATTAACAAATGCTGTTGGTCTTCTGTTGTGGGGACAAAGGCAAGGCAGGTGCATGAGAAAAGATCCCAGAAGACAGCAGCAGCGCCCTGAGCCCCGCCCCACACCCCTGTCCCAGCCCCGTCCCCCTCCCCTGCCTGTGACACGGGACACTGGCTTTCCTTCATCTCTGTCTCCTCTTCCTTGTCATCCTCCCAGTTTGTTCAGGAAGAGCCATGGGCATCCTGGGCACCCCCTCCCTGACACATATACCTCAGAGTGAACCACAGAATGGGGGTGTGTGTAGATTTGCTGGGAAGTTCTCTAGCTTGTCTAGCATGAAGCAGCCGAGGAGAGGCAGAGCCGGACGGGACCCCGGCTCCCGGCTTCCAGCCCTGCGCTCTTCCCAGGCCTCCTGTACAAGCAGCCCCGCCTGCCGAGGTCCAGGGTCCAGGCGAGACTCTGCAGAGGCTGCCTGGATGGCAGGGACTGGAGGGTGGCAGCCGCTGATGGCCACGCCCTCTCGCTCCTCCCACAGGCTGTGAACAACCGGTCCATCCAGCTCCCCACCAGCGTGAGCAGTATCATGGACCGCTGGACTCTGCAGATGGGCTTCCCGGTCATCACGGTGAACACCGCCACCGGGGCCATTTCCCAGGAGCACTTCCTCCTTGACCCTGATTCCACTGTCACCCGCCCCTCAGATTTCAAGTGAGCAGACGGGGCCACTGAGGCCTGGTTAGGGTGGGTGGGTGGAGAGCGGTTGCTAAGGGACTATCGTAGGACTGGCTTCCTGTGGGCCCAGCCCCAGCCACTGTAGACAGGCCCCCCTCCATCCCCAGCCACTGTAGACACGCCCTCCCACCATCCCCAGCCACTGTAGACACGCCCTCCCTCCAGCCCCAGTAGACTAGGGGTACCCAGCTCCAGAGTTGGGCAGAAGCTGGGAGCCTGGGCAGCTGCTCCTCCACGGCAGTGGTCACACTGCTGTCTCTCACCACCTCTGTCTGGGTCTTTAATTGCAGCTACCAGTGGATTGTGCCCATCACATCCATCCGAGATGGCACACAGCAGGAGGATTACTGGCTGAGGGAGGTACAAGGTAATCCAGCCCTGCCCTTGTGCGCAGCAGCCCCCACGCCATACTCCTAGCTCCTGGCCCATGTTCTGAAGGCTGTGATGGGCCATTCCCTTCCATTCAGCAAATGGAGTTTACTTCTTTGGTTCCAATCTCCACTTTGCTACTACCTCTCTGACTCTGGGCAAGTTACCATCCCTCTCTGGTCACTAGTTCCTCATCTATAAAATGAGGCTAAGAACAATACTCCATTGGTTATGTGAGGATTAAAGGAGAGAATCCTAAGCCAGGCATGGTGGCTCATGCCTGTAATCCCAGCACTTTGGGAGGCTAAGGTGGGCAGGTCACCTGAGGTTGGGAGTTCGAGACCATCCTGACCAACACGGAGAAAAAACCCCGTCTCTACTAAAAATACAAAGTTAACTGAGTGAGGTGGTGCATGCCTGTAATCCCAGCTATTCAGGAGGCTGAGGCAAGAGAATTGCTTGAACCTGGGAAGCGGAGGTTGCAGTGAGCTGAGATCTCACCATCGCAGTCCAGCCTGGGCAATAAGCAAAACTCCATCTCAAAAAAAAAAAAAAAAAAAAAAAGGGAGAGAATCCACATAAAGTGCTTAAAGTAGTGCCTGGCACATGGTTTGAGCCCTACTCAGCCAGGCACTGAGGAAGCGAAGGTCAAGGCAAGTTGTCCTCTGCCTTGGTCAAGGCTACAGATGAAGGAAGGCAAGAAGTTGGAGGCATTCTAGTGCTGTGCTGGGTGCTTTCAGGCTGCATGGTTGGGGCTAGTGAGGTACGGGGACATGGAGCTGGGAATAAGGGAGATTCAAGTTCGTGGAGAAATCAGGGAAGGCTTCCCGGAGGAGGTGAGCTGAGTTTTAGAGGAAGAGTAGGAGTCAGGCAGTCTAATGTGGCAAAAAAAAGAATTCCAGGCAGAGGAAATAGCAAGTGCCAGGGATAAAGGCCGGAGAAAGTGGGGACTGAGTGTGGCTGGGGCAGAGGTGTGCCCAAGAGATAAAGCTGGTCCCCAGGGCTCCCATGGGGTGCAGAAGACAGTGTCTAGGACAGGTAGGAAATGAACGAGCTATTAGCCCTGACCTCTGGCTGCTGAAACAAAGTATGGGAGGAGTGAGGGAAGAGGGGGAGACACAGGGAGGAGGGGGATCCATGGGGAGGAGGGGGCGCTAAGCCCCAGGGTGAGACAGCAGCACTGGGGGCTGGGTGAATGGGAGGAGAAGGGAGAGGAGGAGCTGCCTGCAGTTCCCACGTGAGTGACAGGTGTGGTGGAGTGAGGCAGACAGTGAGGAGGAGGAACAGCCTGGGGTGCTGGGTGTGGGTGGCCCTGCAGCTGGCCTGGCTGTGCAGAGCCTGGGGAATCAGGGCAGGTCCTGAGATTCGGGGATGCAGGCCATCCTCATGGGCTCATGGTCTGTGAGGCTGCTGGTGGCCCAGTCCTTCACCCCTACTTTCCCCCTCTTAGCGTCACCCCAGAAGCTCGAGGGTGCGCTGGTGCCAGGCCGCAGGGGCAGCCGCTCTTACAAGAGCTCTGGGGTCAGCCCATGGCCTCTGAGCAGCCCTGCCCAGGTCTCATCCCTCCCCACAGAAAACAACGCCCTCTTCAGAACATCAGGCAATGAGTGGGTCCTGCTGAACCTCAATGTGACGGGCTATTACCAGGTGAACTACGACGAAGACAACTGGAGGAAGATTCAGACTCAGCTGCAGACAGACCGGTCGGTGGGTGTCCGCCACCCCTCGCCCTGCCCCCCGCCCCAGGACAGGCCCCAGACTGCAAGCTCTGCCACCACAGCCAACCCGTGGTCACATGCTATGCTTCGCATTCTAGGCCATCCCTATCATCAATCGGGCGCAGATCATCAATGACGCCTTCAACCTGGCCACGTGAGTGCTCCCCTTCCTGGCTCAGCCGCAGAAGCCTCGTGACTTCAGCAAGTCTGAGTCCATGATGAGGCTTCTGCTCCTCCTGCCCCTCCCACGTGCCAGACGCTGCACAGTGAGCTCCTGTGCTCCCGGGATGTCCCTCCCCAGGTCCCCACACACCTGTTTCACAGATGAGGAATGTGACACCTTGCCTGAAGTCACACAGTAGCCCATACAGCCAGACAGAGGCTTGTCCAACTCCAAAGCCATGGTCTACTATATAGCACCAAGCTTTTTTTTTTGAGATGGAGTCTTGCTCTGTTACCCAGGCTGGAGTACAATGGCGCAATCTCAGCTCAGTGCAGCCTCTGCCTCCCAGGTTCAAGCGATTCTCTGCCTCTGCCTCCCGAGTAACTGGGACTACAGGCGTCCGCCACCACACCTGGCTAATTTTTGTATTTTTAGTAGAGGTGGGGTTTTGCCATGTTGGCCAGGCTGGTCTCAATCTTCTGGCCTCAAGTGATTCGCTTACCTTGGCCTCCCAAAGTGCTGGAATTACAGGTGTGAGCCATCATGCCCAGCTCCTTTTTTTTTTTTTTTTGGAGACAGTCTCACTGTCATCTGGCTGGAGTACAGTGGTGCGATCTCGGCTCACTGCAACCTCCACCTCCCAGGTTCAAGAGATTCTCGTGCCTCAGCCTCCCAAGTAGCTAGGGTTACAGGTGTGCACCATCATACCCAGCTAATTTTTGTGTTTTTAGTAGAAACGGGGTTTCCCTATGTTGGCCAGCCTGGTTTTGAACTCCTGGCCTCAAGTGATCCCCCTGCCTCGGCCTCCCAAAGTGCTGGGATTATAAGTGTGAGCCACCGCTCCCAGCTGCACCAAGCTTTTCCTAGAGGCTGACTGTGGCGGGCTACTGTGCTAGGTGCCAAAACTCTGGTCTGGACAGGGCAAGAGGGAGGCGGCACAGATACTCTGGAAAGGACGGGGTTGGGGGGGAGGTGGCATGGATACTCCGGACAGGGCAGGGGGGAGGCAGCATGGATAAACAGGCACTTCTTGAGCACCTACTCTGGTGTGAGGTACTCTAAGCTCATGGACATGTGTGGTGTCACCATGTAAGGACATTTGGTGTACAGAAGGCAGGGGGAAGAGGAGGAAGAAAGGTCTTGGGTGCCCAGAAAGTCAGAAGAGGCAGCAGAGTTCAGGACACGGGCTCCTTGCCCTTTCGAATCTCAATTCTGTCTCTTGTGAAGTGTGTGACCTTGGGCAAGGCAGTTCACTTCTCTGAGCCTCAGTTTCCTCATCTGTAAAATGGGGATAATAAGCAAGGGAGTGGGACTGGCAGTGGGGGAGGGCAGGGCCTTGTTTGTGGCACCACCCAGCAGCCATGTAGCTCCTTTTTCATGGAAATGCCTGAGCTGGCTCAGTTGGGATTCTGGGACCTCAGGCTCCAGAAGTGGACACAGGGTCTAAGGGGTGCAGAGGATCTTTGAGGGCCTGGGCTGGGTGTGGATGCTTTACTCAGGACCCTCTATTTGTTCCCAGTGCTCATAAGGTCCCTGTCACTCTGGCACTGAGCAACACCCTCTTCCTGATCAATGAGACAGAGTACATGCCCTGGGAGGCCGCCCTGAGCAGCCTGAACTACTTCAAGCTCATGTTCGACCGCTCCGAGGTCTACGGGCCCATGAAGGTATGGAGGCGCGTGTCAGGGTTCAAGAACCAGTGCCTGAAAGTGCACCGTGAGGAAGTTAATAGACGATTGCCTATTGGACTCCTGGTCAGGGAACCTTCAAAAGCAAAACAAACAAACAACAAAAAAAGAAAGATCACCTGGTCAGGTTCTCTGCTAAGAACACGCAGGTGAAAGAGTGAGAGGGAGGGACATCGAGGCGAGGAGCAGACACTGAGGAGGTGAGGAGGCTGTGTGGAGCAAAAAAATAAAGGTCGCTGAGACTTCAGCAAAGTATGTTGATTTGGAATATGGGGAATTAATGCTTTCAGAAGACACAGAAAAGGCCACCATGCTGAGGCCAGAAGAACTGTCTTTTGCCAGCTGTGTGGCCTTGGGCAACCCTTTCTCAGGCCCAGTTAACTCCTCTATAAGATGGACAGGACACTACCTGCCTACCCAGCCCACCTGCCCTATGAGGGAGATGTGGGTATTGGCAGCTTTGAAGTACTTTAATGCTGAGCATAGGGGCCTATTTGAGGGCAGAGGCTCCCACTTGGGAGACCAAAAGGAAACTCGAGCTTATTCTGAATTAATAAGCTACATCCATAGGATGCTCACTGCAGCAGTTTATTAAAGGCAAAACAAAACACAAATACTTAAATGTCTGAAGATTGAGGATTGGTTAAACTGTAGAATATCCATTTGAGGGTGTAATATGTAATCATTAGATCATGCTTGAAGAGATCTTTTTTCATTAAAAAAATGTTCAACTATCTATTAATATCCATTATGGTAAATGAGATATTTTGGTAAATAAAGTTTCAACCCTCTTACCTGCCGACCCCACATCTCCCCATCCTCCTACTATAGTTACATCATAATATTTAGTCAAATCAGTATTAAGCATTTGCTTTATTATGTTTATCTAAATAGTAGTCTCTGCTGAGCCATGTAGAGTACTATGTTTATGTTTCCTTTATTGTACACAGTTACAAATGTATCACACAATAGGTCAAAGTTTGTTTGTTTGTTTAGAGTTAGGGTCTCACTCTGTTGCCCAAGCTGGAGTGCAGTGGTGCAATCACGCTTCACTGCAGCCTCAAATACCTAGGCTCAAGGGATTCTCCTGCCTCAGTCTCTCTAGTAGATATGCACCACCATGCCTGGCTATTTTTTAAATTTTTGATTTTTTGTAGAGATGGGATCTTTCTATATTGGCCAGGATGGTCTGGTACACCTGGCTTCCGGGATCTGGTGTTCCAGGAACACCAAGCAATCCTCCCACCTTGGCCTCCCAAAGTGCTAGGATTACAGGTGTGAGCCATCATGCTCAGCCCAATTTTGTTTTTTTTGGCCAGAGGCATCCCCTCCCGGAGCCCTCTTCTGCCTCCTCTCTTCTAGAGCTGCCATATGGCTCCCATGCTTGGAGGTGCCTTCTTCTCCTGTTTTTCCTGTGTCTCAAGGATTCTTTCTTGATTTTTTTTTTTTTCCTCCCATAGGGGAATACATCTTCCAGGAGTTTTTGAGAAAGGGTCCATGACAGGTGGATTTTCTGGGGTAGATCATCTGAAATGTCTGTATTCCACTCTCACACTGGATTGAGCGTTCAGCTGGGTTTAGAAATTTTGAGGTGGGAAATTATTCCACTGAATGTTTAAGGTCTTTTTTTTTTTTTTTTTTTTTTTTTTTTT
>PVKP010040920.1:0-19120 GCA_004027715.1 Plecturocebus donacophilus
TTTTTTTTTTTTTTTTTTAATGAAAAAATGAAATATAACTTGCTGGAAAATACTTATGTTCACTAAATTCGATATATTAAAGTAAATTGCTAATACTGGAAATAACTTTAATTATCCTGTACATGGTTATTTTTAGCCAAAAATAATATGGATGAAAATATGGATGAATCAGATAAAAGAAAATATTCACGAAGTCCAAAAAAAATAAAAACAGAGCCTGATTCTGAAAAAGATGAGGTAAAAGATTCAGATGCTGCAAAAGAAGCAGACCAAAGTGAAATGGATATCTCAAAGATTACTGAGAAGAAGGATCAAGGTAAGGAGAGTCATCTGTGGAGGGCAGCCTGGGGGTGATAAGAATGCACTGGATCAGGGTCCCACCACAGGAAAGGTACTGCACTGTATTTTCTTGATAATAGCTTTATTACAACATAACTCATATCCCATGCAATTCACCCAGTTAAAGTGTAAATTCAGTGGTTTTTAGTATATTCACTAAGTTCAACCATTACCATGTCAATCTTAGAACACTTTCATTTTCATAACCTTGAAAAGAAGCCTCATTCATACCATTAGCAGTTACTTCCCAGTCCCTCCCCAAAGTGCCGCCAGCTTACTAGTCTACTATGGATTTGCCTACTTTGGAGAGTCCATAGAAATGGAGTCAGACAATATGTGGTCCTTTATGGCTGGCTTCATCTACTCAGCATGTTTTCAAGGTTCATCCATGTTGTAGCATGTATCAGTACTTTCTTTTTATTTCTGAATAATATTCCATTGTATGGATATGCTACATTCTGTTATCCATTCATCAGTTGATGGACACTGGGCTGTTTCCCCTTTGGCTATTATGAATAATGTGGCTCTGAACATTCATGCAGAAGTTTTTTGTGGCCATGTGTTTTCACTTCTCTTAGAGATATACCTAGGAATGGAATTACTGGATCATATGGTAACTCTGTTTAACCTTTTGAGGAACTACATTGTCTCTTGTAAAAAACTGGATAAGCTAGATATACATGTGCCTAGAGATATAACTGTAAAAGCCTATGCAAAATATTACATGCAGGTACTATAGTGTGCAGTAGCCTGCCACATACTAAGTAATTTTTCATTATGGCATACCATTGTTTTTAGATACTAAGAATCAGAATATCTAAATATTTGGAGGATGTGTGTTTCATAAAGTGCAACACTATCCGTTAACCAGGAACTTTGAAATATATATTTATGTTTAAGCTCTAGAGAGAAAATGAGAAAAATAGGTACTTTAAAATATATTTTTGGCTGGGCACAGTGGCTCATACCTATAATCCCAGCACTTTGAGAGGTTGAGGCGGGCAGATCACCTGAGGTCAGGAGTTCAAGACCATCCTGGCCAACATGGTGAAATCCTGTCTCCACTGAAAATATAAAAATTAGTTAGGCATGTGCCACCATGCCTGTAATCCTAGCTCCTTGGCAGGCTGAGGCACAAGAATTGCTTGAACCTGGGAGGCGGAGGTTGCAGTGAGTTGAGATCATGCCACTGCACTCCAGCCTGGGTGACAGAGCGAGACTGTCTCAAAAAAAAAAATTATAAATTCCTCCTTTCAGAGTAAAAATTACATTTATATAAATGTCTTTGTTTCACAGATGTGAAGGAGCTTTTAGATTCTGACAGTGATAAACCCTGCAAGGAAGAACCAATGGAAATAGACGATGATGTGAAAACAGAGTCACATGTAAATTGTCAGGAGAGTTCTCAAGTAGATGTGGTCAATGTTAGTGAGGGTTTTCATCTAAGGACTAGTTACAAAAAGAAAACAAAGTCATCCAAACTAGATGGACTTCTTGAAAGGAGAATTAAACAGTTTACACTGGAAGAAAAACAGCGCCTCGAAAAAATTAAGTTGGAGGGTGGAATTAAGGGTATGGGAAAGACTTCTACAAATTCTTCAAAAAATCTCTCTGAATCACCAATAATAACAAAAGCAAAAGAAGGGTGTCAGAATGACTCTATGAGACAAGAACAGAGCCCGAATGCAAGTAATGATCAACCTGAGGACTTGATTCAGGGATGTTCAGAAAGTGATTCCTCAGTTCTTGGAATGAGTGATCCTAGTCATACCACAAACAAACTTTATCCAAAAGATCAAGTGTTAGATGATGTCTCCATTCGGAGACCAGAAACAAACTGTCAAAAACAAAATTCCATTGAAAATGACATAGAAGAAAATGTCTCTGAACCTGCCAGTAAAGGCCAGGAACCTAGTAAGAGTAAAACAAAAGGAAATGATTTTTTTATTGATGACTCTAAACTAGTCATTGCAGATGATATTGGTACTTTGATCTATAAGAACAAAAAACCACTCATACAAGAGGAAAATGACACGATTGTTTCTTCTTCCAAGAGTGCTTTACATTCATCAGTGCCTAAAAGTACCAATGACAGAGATGCCACACCTCTGTCAAAAGCAGCAGATTTTGAAGGAAAACTGGGATCTGACTCTGAATATAATAGCACTTTGGAAAATAGTTCTGATACTGTGTCTATTCACGATAGCAGTGAAGAAGATATGATTGTTCAGAATAGCAATGAAAGTATTTCTGAACAGTTCAGAACTCAAGAACAAGGTTTTGAAAGCCTGGAGCCCTTAAAATGTGAACTGGTTTCTGCTAAGTCCACTGGAAACTGTGAGGACAGGCTGCCGGGTAAGGTAACTGAAGCAAATGGTAAAAAACCAAGTCAGCAGAGGAAGTTAGAGGAGAAACCAGTTAATAAATGTAGTGATCAAATAAATCTAAAAAATACCACTGACAAAAAGAATAATGAAAATGGAGAGTCTAAAAGGAAAGGACAGAGAACAAGTACATTTCAAATAAATGGAAAAGATAATAAACCCAAAATATATTTGAAAGGTGAATGCTTCAAAGAAATTTCTGAGAGTAAAGTAGTAAGTGTTAATGTTGAACCAAAGGTTAATAATATAAATAAAATAATCCCTGAAAATGATATTAAATCATTGACTGTTAAAGAATCTACTGTAAAGCCATTCATTAATGGTGATGTCATCATGGAAGATTTTAGTGAAAAAAACAGCTCCGAAACAAAATCATGTTTACTAGGTTCGTCAGATGCTGAAGGTGACTACCGACATAGCCTTGAGACCCTGCCATCAACCAAAGAGTCTGACAGTTCACAGACGACCACACCTTCACCATCTTGTCCAGAAAGCAATTCAATTAAACAGGTAGAAGATATGGAAATAGAAACTTCAGAAGTTAAGGAAGTTACTTCATCACCTATTACTTCTGGAGAGGAATCTAATCTCAGTAATGATTTTATTGATGAAAATGGTCTGCCCAGCAACAAAAATGAAAATGTCAATGGAGAATCTAAAAGAAAAACTGTCATCACAGAAGTCACCATGATGACATCCACAGTGGCTACAGAATCAAAAACTGTGATCAAGGTAGAAAAAGGCGATAAGCAAACTGTGGTCTCTTCCACAGAAAATTGTGCCAAATCCACTGTCACAACCACCACTACCACAGTAACCAAGCTTTCCACACCCTCCACAGACAGCAGTGTGGACATCATCTCTGTAAAGGAACAAAGCAAAACCGTGGTCACCACGACAGTGACAGACTCCCTGACCACCACGGGAGGCACACTGGTTACATCTATGACTGTGAGCAAAGAGTATTCCACACGAGACAAAGTGAAACTGATGAAATTTTCAAGACCAAAGAAGACTCGTTCAGGTACAGCTCTGCCATCCTATAGAAAATTTGTTACCAAGAGCAGCAAGAAGAGCATTTTTGTTTTGCCTAATGATGACCTAAAAAAGTTGGCTCGAAAAGGAGGAATCCGAGAAGTCCCTTATTTTAATTACAATGCAAAACCTGCTTTGGATATATGGCCATATCCTTCTCCTAGACCAACCTTTGGTATCACTTGGAGGTATGCACTCTAAAATGTATTTGGGGGAGGGAGAAAATTTTAAAAAGAATTATCTCACAAGAATATCTCATTTTAAAAAAATGAGATAATAGAGATAGGCAGCATATATTAATGGCCAAAGATAGTAATGGAAACAGGATATAAAAAGCTTCAAAATTGGCCAACTGGTATGTACTAAAGTTTACTTAGGGAAAAATATTTAAAGACTTAAAATTTGAAGGAATCGGCCGGGCGTGGTTGCTCACTCCTGTAATCCAAGCACTTCGGAGGCCAAGGCGGGTGGATCACCTGAGGTCGGGAGTTCAAGATCAGCCTCACCAACATGGTGAAACCCCGTCTTTTTAAAAATAAAAAATTTGAAGGAATCTTTTAAAATGAAATTCAGTTATAACTTTTGTAAGACAGAAGGAACATGTCAGACACGATCATTTTTGTGGTCTGATTTTCTGAGTTACTGCTCCGGGAACAAGATAATCACAGAATTAGATAATCACCAACTTTCTGGAGTGTTTGTATTCTATTTTTATTAGGTAATTTGTAAAAAATAAGACATAAACATAACAGTAAATTTCATAAAGTTTATCATAATGTGAAAATCTTCCTAATGTAACTTATTTGCATGATAAACATTTGTTTTGAAGTTCTGTTATTTATGTATGAATAGGTAGTCACTAAGATTCCTTAGAAATTTTTTTAAACCCAGAAATAGTCCTAATTTAAACTTTTCTGGGCACTTTAGGTTTAGGGGATGAGTCCTAAATAGATAATGTTGGCAGTTGTAAAATTATGTAGTATTATATTGGGAAGGATCTTAGAAATTCTAATCTTTTGTAGATGTACAGTAATTTGCCTCTGGCTGCAGAGACACAGGAATAGTGCCCGGTTTTCCTAAATCCCAGTCTAGTGCTTTATCTGCTATATCACATTTCACTTATTTGTCCTTGCTTTCTCCTTTTTCATGTCCTTGTCTTTATCTTTTCACCCCTGTAATTGAGAAGGATGGTACATAAACATTGAAAACATGAGAGTTTTGAGAACGTCTTTAGAAATCAGAATCAGTCATAGTTATAGTTAGATTTTACCAGATTCCTCAAATTATTATGTCAGCGAGTTACTGAGCCGTTTTCATTTCTCTTTAGGCTTCATTTTTGTGTATTTTAATATGTTTCCAGTTTCTTTAAAAATCACACTTTTTTGGTTTCCTTTATATTACAATCAGCTAGTATTAGGAAAAAAATGTAAGTATTCTCTATAAAGGAATTTATTAATACAACCAGTCATAGTTTGTTTGACCAAGTTTTTTATAACTCATCTTTTGATTTGAAATAAAATATCATCACTCCATTACACATTCAATAGAGACAGCTGAAAAGTACAATTTCTCTGCAGGGCCTGCAATGAAGGATTTGCAGAATCCTGCAGGGAATCAAGGAACTCTTCATTACAATTCATGGATTTATAGGATTACTCTGCACTTTTCTGCTTTCTTCATTGAGAGCGGTCCCAAAATGTATCCTTGACTGTGCTGCAGGTAACTTCTTTCCCACTGGAAAAGTTACTGTGTACTACAGATACTTTAATTAAAGTGACCTGGCAATTGTGGAAGCAGACCTTTCTGCTCTTTGTATTCTGAAATGGAGGGTAGGCTCAACTGGGAAGCACTCTTCTCTGAACTCTCCAGGAGAGTTAGGTGCTGGTCCTGATCAAGTGTTGCTCAGGGCCCTGTTGTGCACAGCTGAATATCAGGAGCCTCATATTACCATGTCTTAATATGCACTGTGGCACAGTTTGTATTACTTGATTTCTCATTTTTTAATGGAAGGAAATACCTTCCATTAAACATTTTACATTTTAAACCGATACTGCCTTCAAATGTATGCCAACATCTTAATTTGCTGAAACAGATTTGAGAGAAGCATAATCCTTTCTGTCTAATGGAGGCATGGATAAATATATAAATTGATCATGACTTTAGAATGCATTTTTAAAAAGCATATTGCTATAAAAAGCCATGCATGTGAAATGCATTTTTATACTAACACTTGAATAGAATACATCTGATGGTTAGGAGTTAAGAATGCCAAAGGTGCATGTATAATCTTTTTTATTAATGTTAAGGCTCAGCAATATTGGCAAACTTGTCTCATAGATTCAATAGGGCCTCTTTTTCCCTCCACATTATCCATTCCCTTGTCCCCATCCTCCCAGGCCCTGATTCTGTGCTTCATTGTCACGTTGAACTGGTAGTTGTCCAGTGCTGCCAGGAAGATCCTCCTAAAATGCCCCTCTATCCTGTGAATAGTCTGACCAAGCTGAAGGACTTGCTAACTACTGCAGCAAGGACTGGGGAAAGCATTTGTCACCTATAGATCACATTCAGGGAAAGTACTTCCCTTTACAACCCATCCAGTACTGGATAAATCTTAGAGTACTTAATATACATACCCTTTAATGCTCTTCTTTAATCTTTCAATTTGGTACTGCACATTCTGGCTTCTGCCTTTCTCTCTCATGCCACCTTCATCTCTTTCTGTACCTCCAGACCCCTTCCCTTCAGCCATAAAACACTGGATGTGGTTTCTGGGAAGAAATGTGTACTCCTGCACACTTTCCTCTGTAGCATATGTGTGCCCCTTGCCTTTGATCAGCACTCCCATGCTCTTAACTTGTCCTTTGAGACTCCAGCAAAGCTCTGTTTCCCATTCCTAAGGCAACTCAGTTGTCCCTCCCTTGTCGTTTCCTCTCTTACAGCTCCTTGAGAACAGATTCTAGTTCACCTCTGTGTGCCCAGCTCCTTTTACATAGTCTAACATATAGAAGATGCTCAAGTATTTTTTGAATGAACGCTTGAATTAGCAGACTGATCATGCATGTGGTGTGTTCCTCCTCAGTGTTATTTCCATTTTAAAATAAAGATACTTTAAAGTCATTGTTTGACCACAGAGAATGAGGATGAACTTTTCCTTTCAAATATTTATTTTCTTTCTCCTATGACACTAAAGATTTCTAGGAATTACTATGGGGGTGCGGTTTGAAACTGACAGACACTTCCCCTCTCTTGGGCCATCCCTGCACTAGTTAATATTTCCTCTCTGATTTCCCCTTGACCTACTCTGTCCAGGTCAGAGGATTCATAGTGCAATAACACAATGGAGAAAATAACGGTGTCACAAGTAGATGTCGGAAATTAAGAAGCTGCAGCAACTTTTTGGCTAGAGCTTTCCCTTTCTCCCAGTGTTCATTTTTCCAGCTGAATGCTATTGATACAACCATTGCCTTTCATGCCGGGCACGGTGGCTCACACCTGTAATCCCAGCATTACAGGTGTAATGGAAGGCCGAGGCAGGCAGATCACCTGAGGTCAGGAGTTCGAGACCAGCCTGACTAAGGTGGTGAAACCCAGTCTCTACTAAAAATGCAAAAATTAGCCGGGAGTAGGGGGTGGGCGCCTATAATCCCAGCTACTTGAAGGCTGAGGCAGGAGAATCACTTGAACCCAGTAGGCAGAGGTTGCAGTGAGCCAAGATCACTCAACTGCACTCCAGCCTGGGCGACAGAGCAATACTGTCTCAAAAAAAAAAAAAAAAAAAGCATTGCCTTTCACATGCAGAGTTGTTTGAGATTTACCTTCCACCTCTGTTAGAGGAGGAAATTATTTTTATTTTATAGGCTTTGTCTACACCATAATCAACCACTAAGTTCATTTAAGTAGTGTGAAAATATCAACAGAGTATTCAGTCACACAAAGATATAGTGAATTCCATTTTAGGACATGATATTTAATGCAGTTGATTGAATTTATTTTGAAATACGTTTTTAGTATTTTTTAAGAATGTCTAAAATTTTTAATAACTCCACACACAATGTTTAGAAACAGACATGAACACAGAGAGATTTGTCTCTTAATAAGTAACTAATATGATATTGTCCTTTTCATTGTAGAATTCAAAAACTACACTTCTAATACTGTTAAAGTTTTTATTAGTATTAGCATTATTCATCATTCAGTCATTCATGTTTTAAAGAACCATCATTTGGATGTAAAAATTTTTTGTCTATTTGGAAAGGTCTTACTAGATTAGTAAGATGTTTTTGGTTTCATTTTATTCTCTTTTTTTTTTTGACACGGAGTTATGCTCTTGTCACCCAGGCTGCAGTGCAGTGGAGTGTGGTAGCATGATCTCAGCTCACTGTAGCCTCTGCATCCTGGGTTCAAGTGATTCTGCTGCCTCAGCCTCCCAAGTAACTAGGATTACAGGTGTGCATCACCATGCCAGGCTAATTTCTGTATTTTTAGTAGAGACAGGGTTTTGCCATATTGGTCAAGCTGGTCTCAGACTCCTGACCTCTCAGGTGATCCACCCGCCTCAGCCTCCCAAAGTGCTAGAATTACAGGGGTGAGCCACTGTACCCATCCTCATTTTATTCTTTTAGAAAATTTAAACATTTTCAGCTTTTTTGTTTTAGCAAAAGTTACTCAAGACTTTTCCTTCCAAACTCCTTATCACTTTTAATAACAATTATTTATTTCTCTATATTTGGTCTCCTTCAAAATTTTTCTAACGGATATTTTGGAATTAGGTTAAATTTATATGATCTTCATGAATTTTTGCCTTATCAACCTTATAATGAAATATACTCATTTTATATATTTATATGGCATTAAAGTGAATATAGACCCTTTTTAAAAAAAATTGAGGTGCACATTATACTTATGAACAAAATTTTTCTTTTAAAGCGCATGTAATACCAAAGTCTTACAAAACCATGTTATAAATACTGAAGTCATAATGAGGACAAGAAACACAGCTCTTCAGTTCAGTAGAGTGAATGTGAATGTGTATGTGTATATATACATATAGAAATATGTATGGATTTCTTTGGTTTTCCTTTCAGATATAGACTTCAGACTGTAAAGTCCTTAGCTGGAGTGAGCCTGATGTTACGGTTACTGTGGGCAAGCTTAAGATGGGATGATATGGCAGCCAAGGCTCCTCCAGGAGGAGGGACTACACGGACAGGTAATGGAGGGGAGTTATTTTCTAATTTTAAGTTGAAAAGCTACAATCACTTGCCTGTTCGTTTAATTTTAAGCATCTCTGTTTTCTTATTAAAATATAATGCTTATATTTTTAAAATACAGCTTTGGCCATGTGTGGTGGCTGTCACCTGTAATCCTAGCACTTTGGGAGGCCAAAGCAGGAGGATCACTTTAGGCCAGGAGTTTGTGACTAGCCTGCACAACATAATGAAACCTTGTCTCTACAAAAATCTAATTAAAAAAGTAAAAAGTCAAACAGGCCTGGTGACAGGTGTCTTTAGTCCCTGCCACATGGGAGTCTGGGGACAGGAGGATTGCTTGAGCCAGGAGTTCAAGGTTGCAGTGAGGCCACAGCCCACCAATGTAACTCCAGTGTGGGCAACAGAGCGAAACCATCTCTAAAAAAAAATTTTTTTTCAAATACAGCTTTGCTAAAGTTTGACACATGCTATAAAATCCCTAGGGCTGGGAGGGAAAGTTCAGATTATAAAGTGCGTTACTTATGTGTGAATCACTCTACATTTTTTAAAAGATACTCGTTATTGTTTAATTAAAAATTTAAACTAAGCCTTCTGGAGCCTTGTGGTTGCTGCTTCTGTCCTAGGCTTTTTATTATTTTGATTGAGTTTTGCCACCAGGAGCTCAGCTATACCCAGCAGCATTTTGTTTCATTTAGAAATTTGCAGTGAGGAAGAAACTCGGTATTATTGCAGTCTGGCAGTGATCCTGTTAAATGTTAATGTCCTATTAATCAGTCAAATGTTTCCTAAAGTTTATTTCATATGTGTCTCTTTTTGAAAGCACCAGATGTACCTTTTTAGTCTCTGAGTATTTCAGTTGGTTTTTAATACTGTGTGAATTAAATCACCATAGAAACATCTGAATCTGAAATTACAACAACAGAAATAATTAAGAGGAGAGATGTTGGTCCTTATGGCATTCGATCTGAATATTGTATTAGGAAAATCATTTGTCCCATTGGAGTTCCAGAAACACCAAAAGGTAAGGAATAGAAAGAATTCTGTTCTTTCATTATTAACCTGTTAGCCGTGTATTTTATGAATTGAAATTTGATTATTTTTTCTTCTCTCCATTCAACTTTTTAAAAAGGCATTTTTTACAACTACCAAATTTTGAAAATGATACTTAAGTAGTAAACATATCAAGATTCTATTAGACACACCCTGATGCCTGTAAGCCTTGTTCCAAGCACAGCAGAGAGCCATAATAATACCTCTTGTAATTAAGGTGGGAGGCATTGATTGATACCAGACCAGCAGCTCCTAGACAGCAGCCATCTTGTCTGTCTGGTTTGTGGAAGTCCTGGCAACTAGTACTGAGTCTGACATGTAAGTGGTCAATAAAGGTTTCTTAAGGATTAAAGCTATTGTGAAATAAACTTGAGTAGTCAAGATAGAAATAATCTAAGAGGCATAAAGAGTTACTCAAGAAATATTTATCTTACACCAATACAGTAGGCACTGGGTGGCAAATACATAGAAAAATGAGATTTGTTTACAAAGAACTAAAACAGTTTTACAAGAAAAAAACAAGCCCATTCAAAAGTGGGCGAAGGATATGAACAGACACTTTACAAAAGAAGACATACATGAGGCCAACAAACATATGAAAAAATGCTCATCCTCACTGGTCGTTAGAGAAATGCAAATCAAAACCACATTGAGATACCATCTCACGCCAGTTAGAATGGTGATCATTAAAAAATCTGGAGACAACAGATGCTGGAGAGGATGTGGAGAAATAGGAACACTTTTACACTTGGTGGGAGTGTAAATTAGTTCAACCATTGTAGAAGACAGTGTGGCGATTCCTCAAGGACCTAGAAATAGAAATTCCATTTGAGCCAGCAATCCCATTACTGGGTATATATCCAAAGGATTATAAATCTTTCTACTATAAGGACACATGCACACAAATGTTCATTGCAGAACAGTTTACAATAGCAAAGACCTGGAACCAACCCAAATGCCCATCGATGATAGACTGGACAGGGAAAATATGGCACATATACACCATGGAATATTATGCAGCCATCAAAAACGATGAGTTCGTGTCCTTTGTAGGGACATGGGTTAATCTGGAAACCATCATTCTCAGCAAACTGACACAAGAACAGAAAATCAAACACTGCATGTTCTCACTCATAGGCAGGTGTTGAACAATGAGAACACATGGACACAGGGAAGGGAGCACTACACACTGGGGTCTGTTGGGGGGAAATAGGGGAGGGACAGCGGAGGGTGGGGAGTTGGGGAGAGATAGCATGGGGAGAAATGCCAGATATAGGTGAAGGGGAGGAAGGCAGCAAATCACATTGCCATGTGTGTACCTATGCAACAGTCTTGCATGTTCTTCACATGTACCCCAAAACCTAAACTGCAATTAAAAAAAAAAAAAAAGAAAAATGAGATTTGGCCCCTAATCTCAAGGAAGCAAAGAAAAGCTTTTATAGTTTTATAATATCATTGTTACATGTGTTGCAATAAGATAAGAGAGTAATATTGGAAAAGAAGCAAGATTAACACTATTTTGTAGGTAATTATGAATGTCTGCCTAGAAAATTCATGTGAATTAAAAGTATTAGCACTAAAAGAAGTTCAGTGTAGTATCCAAATTGAAAATATGTAAATTCCATTTTATTTTATATAAACAATAAAAATATTTAGGGAAAAGACCTAGTAAGAAATGTATAAAAAGGCCAGGTGCAGTGGCTCACACCTGTAATCCCAGGACATTGGGAGGCCAAGGTGGGTGGATCACTTGAGCCCAGGAGTTTGAGACCAGCCTGGACAATGTAATGAAACCCTATCTCTTCAAAAATTACAAAAATATTGCTAACAGTGTACTCCTGTAATCCCAGCTACTCAGGAGACTGAGGCCCAAGAATCACTTGACCTGGAAGGTGGAGGTTGCAGTGAGCTGAGATCGCACCACTGCACTCCGGCCTGGGCAACAGAGTGAGCTGTGTCGAATGAATGAATGAATGAATGAATGAATGAATGAATGAATGAATGAAATGTCCTTAGATAGAAGCATAGTGTTTTTATAAAAGTTAGTTCTCCCCAAATATATACATTTAATTTTCGAAGCTTGATTAAATTAACTTGGGAGTTCTTGGAGAATAAATGAGAATAAACTTTTTGAAAAGAGCACTAATGAAACAACACCTGTTCCTAGTAGATGATAAATTTTAGCTTAATTAAAACAGTGGCCAAGCACGGTGGCTTATGCCTGTAATCACAGCATTTTGGGAGGCTGAGGCGGGTAGGTCATTTGAGATCAGGAGTTCAAGACCATCTTGACCAACATGGTGAAACCCCATCTCTACTAAAAATACAAAAATTACCCAGACATGGTGATACATGACTGTAGTCCCAGCTACTCGGGAAGCTGAGGCACAAGAATCAGTAAGCCCAGTATGGGAAGGTTGCAGTGAGCCAAGATCACACCACTGCACTCCAGCCTGGTCAACAGAGCAAGATTCTATCTCATAAAACAAAACAAAATAAAACACAAGGTTGTCTTGGCACAGAAAGAGCTCTGTTGATGGGCAGAGACACAGATGGGAGATGTAGCTACCTGACAGGACTTCAGTCTCCTTTGATGCAAACCACTGCAGTCCCCTAAAATCACTTTTCTTTGGCTTGTATCACTTTGTACAATTCAGGTCCTACTACCATTTCAAATTCCTTCTGCTGCTTCCTTGTGATTGAATATATTGCTACTTTTCATTTTTTAAATCTTGTTATGAGGAGATTGCATCTATTCTTAGGTTTCAGCTCTCCACTTTATATTGGTACTTCTCAAATCCCCCTTCTCTGTGCAGTGATAGGGAAATGCCCAGGTATGAAAAGGACATGCCAGGCTTTTGTAGGAAGTTGTAATCGTGTTGGGGTCTGAAGGATGAATTGACATTAGTCCGATGAGGGGCAGGGGCTAGGAATAGTGCTCCAGGTAGAGGAAACAGGTTGGGTGAAGACTTACAAGCCTTTTATTTTGGGCGTCAGCAAACTGCAGCCCATGAGGCTTGGCCTACCCTGCTTTTACTAATGAAATTTAATAGGCACACAGCCACATTTTACTCACTTACGTATTGTCTTTGGCTGCTTTTGTGGTACAAAGGCACAACTAAGTAGCTGCAACAGGACCATCTGGCCCTTTAAGAAGAAAAGTTTGCCAACCACTACTTTTCATGATAGAAGATGCCAGAAGTACTTTAATTTTAGAAGCAATATTGCTTAAAATATTCTGATTTCCTTTCCAAAGAAACACCTACACCTCAGAGGAAAGGCCTTCGATCAAGTGCACTGCGGCCAAAGAGACCAGAAACGCCCAAGCAAACTGGCCCTGTTATTATTGAAACCTGGGTAGCAGAAGAAGAGTTGGAATTGTGGGAGATCAGGGCATTTGCTGAGAGGTAAGGAAACAGTTAATATACCTGATCAGCCATTTGAAGATTTTGTCACTTCAGAATCAAGAAATTATTGTGCGTGTCTGTGTGTGTATATGTACATATACGTACACACACACACATTTTTTTTTTCCTTTTGAGACAGGATCTTGCTTTGTCACCCAGGCTGGAATGCAATGGTGCAGTCTTGACTCACTGCAACCTCTGCCTCCCAGGCTCAAGCGATCCTCCCACCTCAGCCTCCCTAGTAGTTGGGACTACAGGTGCATGCCACCACGCCCAGCTAATGTTTGTATTGTTTGTACAGAGATGGGGTCTTGCTGTGTTGTCCAGGCTGGTCTCGAACTCCTGGGCTCAAGCGACCCACCCACCTTGCCTCCCAGAGTGATGGAATTACAGACATGAGCCACCCCGCCCGAGGTGAAAGAATTTTCACTTTGTTTATTCAGTGAATCCTAGCTTGACTTGACTCCGCCTTTGATTTTAAGTGCTAGCTGTAAATAGTTTAGTAAGGTCCTCTCTTAGTTTTAATATCTTACCCATTTGTTGATTTCTACTTACCATAAATGTTTTATTTTTATTTATTTTTTTCATTTTATTTTCGAGATAGAGTTTTGTTCTGTCCCCCAGGCTGCAGTGCGGTGGCACAATCTCAGCTTACTGCAACCTCTGCCTCCCAGATTCCAGCAGTTCTCCTGCCTCAGCCTCCCAAGTAGCTGGGATTGCAGGCATGTGCCACCACTCCTGGCTAACTTTTTTTTTTTTTTTTTTTTTTTTTTTGAGACAGACTTTCGCACTATCGCCCGAACTGGAGTGCAGTGGCATGGTCTCGGCTCACTACAGCCTCCACCTCCCAGGTGCAAGCAGTTCTCCTTGTCTCAGCCTCTGAAGTAGCTGGAATTACAGGTGCCTGCCACCAGGCCCAGCTAATTTTTTTGTATTTTTGGTAGAGACAGGGTTTCACTATGTTAGGCAGGCTGGTCTCAAACTCCTGATCTCATAATCCGCCCACCTCAGCCTCCCAGAGTGCTGGATTACAGGCGTGAACTATTGTGCCTGGCCTTTTTTTGTTTGTTTTTAAGGCGGAGTCTAGCTCTGTCTCACAAGCTGAAGTACAGTGTCACAGTCTCAGCTCACTACAAACTCCACTGCCCAGGTTCAAGCAATTCTCCTGCTCTAGTCTCCCAAGAGCTGGAATTACAGGTGCCCACCACCACACCCAGCTAATTTTTTGTATTTTCAATAGAGACAGAGTTTTACTATGTTGGTCAGGTTGAAACTCCAGACCTCAACCAGTTCACCCGCCTCAGCTTCCCAGATTGCTAAGATTCCGCACCCAGCCCTGGCTAACTTTTGTATTTTTAGTAGAGATGGGATTTCACCATGTTGGCCAGGCTGGTAGTCTTGAACCCTTGACCTCAAATGATCTGCCTGCCTCGGCCTCCCACAGTGCTGGGATTACAGGCATGAGCCACCTTGCACGACCAAATATTTTATTTTTAAGTTGAAATAATATAATACGTTTGTATGATGTGAAAATCAACCAGATTTCACGTATATTAGATGCCAGATGCCTAATAGGGTAGGTTCTGATAAGTTTCTTCTTTTTTTCCTGCAGAGTGGAGAAAGAAAAGGCACAAGCAGTTGAGCAACAGGCTAAGGTTAGTGAACAGAAGAAGACAGAGGACATCAAGGCCCAAATAGAGGCTATTCTAAAACAGCAGCACTTTAATTCCCATCAACAGGGGGAGTTGATGCTGGTCCCACTTGACAACATACATACATTTTTAGCCAAATTCATATACACCAGTGCGCAGTAATGATATATTCTTGTGGGATTTGGGTTTTGTTTTGTTTGTGTCTTTTTTGGAGACAGTGTCTCACTATCACCCAGGCTGGAGTAGATTACAGCTCACTAAGCCTTTACCTCCCTGGTTCAAGTGATCCTCCCACCTCAGCCTCCCTAGTAGCTGGGACTACAGGCACACACCATGATCCCCAGCTAGTATTTGTATTTTTTATAGAGATAAGGTTTCGCCATGTTCCCAGGCTGATCTCAAACTCCTGGACTCAAGCGATCACCTGCCTCAGCCTCCCAAAGGGCTGGGATTTTAGGTGTGAGACATATCTTACTGTTATTATTTGAAAACAGTTCTCTGGATACACCAAGCTGTGGCTTTGTAAAAAGTATACATATTCGGAGGACATCTGAAATAAGATTTCTGTTATTTTAGAGTTTCATGAGTAATTTCTGGAAATAATTTTTTCTTGTGAATTTCCAATCTGGAAAATTTCTGTAGTCTATGAAAAAGCAAATCACACTAAAACTCTGTAAGAGTTTGTTGTACTTGATTATTATAAAGCTACTGATGATTTCTTGGTGTTTTCATACTATAAATAATGTGCCATGGCCAGGCACAGTGGCTCATGCCTGTAGTCCCAGCACTTTGGAAGGCCAAGGCAGGAGGATTTCCTGAGGGCAGGAGGATTTCCTGAGTCCAGGAGTTCGAGACCAGCCTGGGCAACATAGGGAAACCCTGTCTCTAATAAAAGAATAAAACAGCATTTAAAAAATAAAAATAACAATGTGCCATATGTGCCTGAACATTGAGTACTCGAATATAAGATGATTACCACTTACTCCTATTGAAAAAATGCTATGAAAGTTTTTACCAACTTCAATATATAAATGTTGAGGATACAGATGAATAGATATATCTATATACAATATTATTAACATAGTTATACATAAATATTTTAAAATCACATATAAACCAAATTATTTGTTTCAAACTACCTTTCCCTCGTATTTTATAAAATATTTTTTCATATTCTTGTGTATCTTTCAGTTTACTATAGATCTTTATCTTTGCTTACATCAAAGTTTGAGATGATAGCACTTTTCAAAGCTATGTATGGTGCTGTCACAGGAAATAGTCACTAAACCCAATTATCTGTAACAATTGGCTAGTTGTTTTGTTTTTTATTTTATTGGGTGTGTTTTCTCATTTCTGCAATGTAACCAAATGTATTACTTTTTTTTTTTTTTTTTTTGAGACAGAGTCTTGCTTTGTCGCCAGGTGCCAGGCTGGAGTGCAGTGGCGCGATCTCGGCTCACTGCAGCCTCCGCCTCCCAGGTTCAAGCAGTTCTCCTGCCTCAGCCTCCCATGTAGCTGGGACTACAGACGCGCGCCACCACACCCAGCTAATTTTTATATTTTAGTAGAGACGGGGTTTCACTATGTTGGCCAGGATGGTCTTGATCTCTTGACCTCCTGATCTGCCTGCCTCAACTTCCCAAAGTGCTGGGATTACAGGCGTGAGCCACCGCGCCCGGCCCACTTTTTTTTTTTTTTAAGACAGGGTCTCACTCTGTTGCCCAGGCTGCTGGAGTGCAGTGGCACAATCATGGCTCACTGCATTCTCAATCTCCTGGGCTCAAGCAGTTCACCCACATCAGCTTCCCAATAACTGGGACTTCAGGCATGCACCACCATGCCCAGCTAATTTTTGTATTTTTTGTAGAGATGGGAGTTTTGCCATATTCCCCAGGCTAGTCTTGAACTCCTGAGCCCAAGCAGTCTGCCCACCTAGGCCTCCAGAAGTTCTGGGATTACAGGCAAGCACCACTGCATTTGGCCCTAATATATTAGTTTTAAAATTTTATTTAAAATGCTTAGGGCTGGGTATGGTAGCTCACGCCTGTAATCCCAGCACTTTGGGAGGCCGAGGAGGGTGGATCACCTGAGGTCAGGAGTTTGAGACCAGCCTAGCCAACATGGTGAAACCCCATCTCTACTAAAACTACAAAAATTAGCCGGATGTGGTGTCGCATGCCTGTAATCCCAGCTGCTTAGGAGGCTGAGGTAGAAGAATTGCTTTAACCGGGAGGCGGAGGTTGCAGTGAACTGAGATCGTGCCATTGCACTCCAGCCCAGGCAACAAGAGTAAAACTCTTGTCTCAAAAAATAAAATAAAATGCTTATTTACAAAGATAGCTAACACTTCAACTTTGAAGGCATATCTTTCAGTAAATAACTACTAAATATCTCTTCTGTTTCTTTGCCCCCCCCCCCTTTTTTTTTTTGAGACGGAGTCTTGCTCTGTTGCTGAGGCTGGAGTGTAATGGTGCCATCATAGCTCCTTGCAACTTTGAAATCTTTTGAAATTCCAGGCTTAAGGTGATCCTCCTGCCTTAGCCTCCTAAGTAGCTGGAGCTACAGATGCACTACCACACCCACCTTTGCCTCCCTCTTTTTTTTTTTTTTATTTTTATTTTGACTGATTTAATCAGGTGATGCCTCTAAGTGTTGAAAACTAACCTCTTTTTCTTCTGAGGAATGAGGAATTATGTAAAGTAATTTATGTTATATTAGGTATATAGGGTAGGTACAAAAGTAGTCCTGGAAAAATTGGATGTGCTGTCATAGGTGAGCAGTTTGCAAAGACAGGAGATAGTGCAACATTGGAATTTGGTCTTAGCAGACATTCCAGCATCTCCGTTAACTAGTTCTGTGTCCTTGGGCCAGTTACACAACCTCTCTGAGCCTCCGCTTCCTCAGCTTATAGGATAATGAAGGTAAAGCATCTGCTACCAGGTTGCAATAAATTTCACCTGTTGTTTTTACATGTGTAAGGTTATACTGTTACTTATCATACCACTGTTGATAACTTGTTAGAAAAGTTTAGCAATCTATGATAAAGGATATACAGAATATCTTTAATAACTTTGTCGTTTTAAAGATCATGCTGGGTGTGGTGGCTCACGCCTGTAATCCCAGCACTTTCGGAGGCCGAGGTGGGCAGATCATGAGGTCAAGAGATCAAGACCATCCTGGCCAAAATGGTGAAACCCTGTCTCTTAAAAAAAAAAATATATATATATATATATGTATATATATATATATACTACTCTCTATAGTATAAAGTATTTTTCTGTAAAAATATTTGAATGAATCATATAGGAAGTCTAGGAAAATTATTTTATAATTTTCAACTTGCTTGATTGCAGGTTTGCTAACTTTAATAATAGTGTTATTAACTATTGACCTGCTTTTTATAGTTGGAAAAACTAAGATTACCTTATAGTAAAACAGAAACCTTTTGCAGCTCCATTATTCTCAGCTCTCTCACCACTGAGCAACATGGTGTTCCTGTCTCCAGTAAGATTATCCGTATTTCTCTTGTTTTCAGTCTGAAACCTTGAATATTTGTTCAAGCCAGAAAAACTTGATCATTTTAAATTTTTTGCCATGAACAACTTAGTACTTTTTTTTTTTTTTTTTTTTTTTAGAAAAAGAGAAAAGGAGAAAGAAAGAAGGAAACAGCAAAAGAAAGAAAAAAAAGAATGAAAGAGAGAAAGAAAGAGGAAGAGAAAGAGGGAGAGAGAATGGGATTCTTGTTTTATTGCCCAGGCTAGAATGCAGTCTAAAAATGGGTATTAAAAACCTCTTTTATGCCAATAATTGTGCTTAACAATGGAGACAGGAAGGAATAGGGGAAGAAAATAACAAATAAGCAGCCAACCAATATTTTATTTAAACCTGTGAGATGCTATGCAATTGCTGAGGAGTGATTTACTTCCAATTATGTGGTCACTTTTAAAATAGGTATAATGTGATACTGAGAAAAATGTATGTTTTGTGGATTTGGGGAGGAGAGTTCTGTAAATATTTGTTAAGTCTAGTTGTTCCAGGTCTGA
>PVKP010040921.1:0-19122 GCA_004027715.1 Plecturocebus donacophilus
TAATGACTTACAAAGAGACTTAGACTCCCACACAATAATAGTGGGAGACTTTAACACTACACTGTCAATATTACATAGATCAACGAGATAGAAAATCAACAAGGATATCCAGGACTTGAACTCAGACCTGGAACAACCAGACTTAACAAATATTTACAGAACTCTCCTCCCCAAATCCACAAAACATACATTTTTCTCAATATCACATTATACCTATTTTAAAAGTGACCACATAACTGGAAGTAAATCACTCCCCAGCAATTGCATAGCATTTCACAGGTTTAAATAAAATATTGGTTGTCTGCTTATTTGTTATTTTCATCCCCTATTCCTTCCTATCTCCATTGTTAAGCACAATGATTGGCATAAAAGAGGTTTTTAATACCCATTTTTAGACTGTATTCTAGCCTGGGCAATAAAACAAGGATCCCATTCTCCCTCTTTCTCTTCCTCTTTCTTTCTCTCTTTCATTCTTTTTTTTCTTTCTTTCTTTTGCTGTTTCTTTCTTTCTCCTTTTCTCTCTTTTTCTAAAATGTCTTCCTCTTTCTTTCTCTTTTATTTTTTTGTTCTTTCTTTTGCTGTTTCTTTCTCCTTTTCTCTCTTTTTCTAAAATCTCTTCCTCTTTTTCTCTGTTTCATTCTTTTTATTCTAAAAATAAATAAATAAATAAATAAATTACAGATCCAGTTCCATTACTTGTTATTGGTCTGTTCAGAATTTTTGTTTTTTACTGATTCAATCTTGGGAGGTTGTGTGTTTCCAGGTATGTATCAGTTTCCTCTAGATTTGCTGGTTTGTATGCATAGAGTTTTTGATAATAGTCTCTGAGGATCTTCTGTATTTCTGTGAGCTCACTAGTGATGTCACCTTTGTCCTTTCTAATTGTACTTATTTGGATCTTCTGTTTTTCTTTGTTAATCTGACTAGTGGTCTGTCTAGTTTATTGTTTCAAATGACCAATTTTTCATTTCATTGATTCTTTGCATTTTTTGGTCTCTAGTTCTATTCTGATTTTAGTTATTTCTTTTCTTCTGGTAGCTCTGGGTTTAGTTTGTTCTTGTTTTTTCAGTTCCTTAAGGTGTGAGGTTAGGTTGTTAATTTAAGATCTTCCTATCTTTTTGACATAAGCATTCAATGCTACCAACTTTTCTCTTAACACTGCTTTTGCCACGTCACAGAGGTTTTGGTACATTTTGTCTCTGTTTTCATTTGTTTCAAAGCATTTTTGTTTTTGAGATGGAGTCTCGCTCTGTCACCCAGGCTAGAGTGCAGTGGCACATCAAAGCATTTTTTTGTAGCTGCCATAATTTCATTGTTTACTCACATGTTTTTCAGGAGGTGGTTTTTTAGTGTCCATGTATTTGTTGGAAACCATTACTTGTTGCTTAAGTGAAGTCCAGAAATTCATTACGAAGTTTGTAAAGAAGCTCCATTTGAAGAACAAGGGAGTCTGTTGTTTGGCTGAAAAACATTGTAGTTTTATGAATTACATACATTATCATCAGTCGTGGTGTGCAGAATTAATTAATTTCACATTGCCTTGGTCGCAAACAACCTGTGATGATAATGTCAAAGAATCAGAGAAAATAATGAATGAACATGATAGCAAAAATAAAGACCCTAGTCTCTTTCTCAATATCTAGAACACATCAACCTTAATCAGTAATAGAGATAAACAACATAATTAGATCAAAAGCATACTACACACTTAGGTCCACCCTACGTCTCCTTTGAAAGTACCCAGCTTCGTTAGCCAGAACATATACCAGACCTTTGAATAATAAGTTTAACAGCATGTTAACAGTTCCAGAGTGTTGAGAAAGGGTAAATAATCCACACATACTTCAAATGATCCTTGTTAACAATGATGTTTCTCTTGTAACTGGACTCGACATGATGAAAAAACATAAAAACGATTCTTACGCATACTACTAACAAGACCTTACTTAGCTCTGTACAAGGTGATGTCATCATTACACTGTCTCTGAAAGAAAAGGTGGCTGATTTTATGGGAATTTAGGCATGGGATTGGTTACTATTATCATATACATATTTGCTGGAGGAAAATGAGAAGGAAACAGTGACTGTGGCAACTCCATGCCCTGGATTCATCCATAGGATGAGCATGGTGAGTTTATCTGAGAAATGTAGGATTATTCCATTTACCAAATTATTTGGCATGTTTGTCAATAAGAGCAGCTGCTTCTAAAAGTGATTGTACTTTTGAGGCACCTGTGTCCAAGCTAGAAATTGTATCTACTAAAAAAGTAAAGGTGGCAAAACTGCCTAAGTGGAGGAAACCTTGGTTGCTGTGAAACTCTGATCATCAGTGGTAAGTGATCCACAGTGCAAATAATATGTGAAAAACATTATTGAAATTCACCAAGATCAAATGCAGGTAAAGGATTGTGAGTGTGGACACTTCAGGTTATTGGTCTTAGGATCCTTCCTATTGAGTTCAGTAAAATCATAGCTTGTCTCTCCCAGGTTAGCAAAATAAGTAATTCTACCAAATGTTAATGACAGGACCATGTTAATGACAGGACCATGTTATTGCTACTCCAGGACCCACAAAGGGAAGCATAAACTTTACTTACCCTAAATGCAATTGTCAGGGAAGACCACCTGCTTCGAGGAGAGATGCTCCAGCCAGGAAAGAAATTGTGTGTTTAATTAAATGGCTCATTACTTCTCTCACCATTTAAAAGAGTTGAGACATCTTTGTTTTCTTAAGGCAAAACAGCAGAGGATTCTAAAGGGAAACAAGATGATGGATAGGAAGATGCCCATGTTGTTAGAGGAATCTTCCAGAAACCTGATTCTGTCTGGTTAGGACCACCACTGAAGACAAAGACCTGGCATGATGTCCCACATTGCTGCATACCCAGAACATTCTCTCCCACACCAGGGCAGTAATTTCCTTACACGTCCTTGGGCTAAAGGGGACAAATGGCCAGTCCTAGTGGGCTAAAAGGTACTTGACAATTTATAGTGAAATATTGCTTAAAAAAGCAGTTTTTGTCTCTCCCTGACAGAATTCTTCCACTTAATAAGAGCCACAAGAATTCTGTTTGCATTTGCTGGTTTACAAAGTGAATGGCAAATTAATGATATTTGATACATATAAAATTGGAAGAAAACATTTCAAAGAAAAAGAAAATAAATTACTTAAATGTTATCATTTATCACTTTAAAAGGCAAATAAATGAAAATTCAGTTGTCATGCAGTCTGCCTTATGTTTTCTCCCAGGTTAATTAATGAAGGTACAAAAATAAGGAGGAATAAGAACTAAATGCTAATTATCATAAAAATTCCTACATCTCTATAAAATCCAAGCACTTACAACTAAAATGTAGTCAAATCACTTTAGGGTTTTTCTTTCAATATTAATACCTAAGTATTCACTTTCAAATAAAAAGGGAAAAGTTTTAGATTTTTGCCCCCTCCTCCTATAGAGAAATTCCAATAAAATAATAAACCTGATATTTGGTGTTTTTAAAAATTGTTTTTTAAATTTTTTGTAGAGATGGGTCTCACATGTTGCCCAGGCTGGTCTTGAGTTCCTGGCCTCAGGTGATCTTCCTGCCTTGGCCTTCCAAAATGCTGGAATTAGAGGCATGACCCACTGCACCCAGCTGGTCTGGGGTTTTGTTTGGGTTGTTTGTTTAGTTTTTCAAAATTGTGGTGAAAGACATGTGTTTACATCAGTCATGTTTATATTGTATCTGGAAAGCCACCTTTCTTGGGAAATTTAATCTCAAAGCTGCTGATTTGAAACGAAAGCATCAAATTAAATGTATACATATATAAGTATGTAACCTGTTTAATGTAATGCTAATATAGATATTTTACTGAAGTACCTCAACTATTAAACTGAAAACTGTAGATTGTTCTCACTTAAGCTAGGATGACATTTTCTTTTTCCTCTTGGTATTCCTATACTCTTGAGCTACTAGGATTGAGTTCTCAAGGATGCAGGGCGATATATGAAGTACTCTTAGAGATTCAAGGCAATGAATCTAACATATATTAAATGTCCATCTGTTATAGGCACTGAAATAGATTCTTTATATTTAATTTACTTAATCCCCACATGACTTACATATTTTTATTCTCCCTTTACAGATAACAAAAATGGAGACCAAGATAAATTGTCCAAGATCATTCAACTATTAAGTACTTGAACTTAGTTTTTAATCATGGTTAATCTGATACCAAACCAGGTATCATGCCATTTTGCATAATCTACAAAGCAGTGTTAATGCAAATTATTTCTATTGGTCAAAAGGATAAATACATTTTCATAGCTTTCAAAAAATTTCTATACATCCCTTCCCAAGTTTTGCTCAGAACCCTTCATTTTGACATTCTGTTTCACTTATTGTAAAGCTCATGTTTTTAGTGTCCTACAAATCCCTACTTAAGCCGTGCCCCACCTCTTTCTGTTGTCTTTCTAACCTCCTCATTTATTACTTTTCTTCTTGATCATTATGCTTCAACCACTCTGGCATTCTGTTTCTTGAATATGTGAGGCATACCTTTGTCTCAAGCCTATTGCATTAGCTGTCCTCTCTGTCTGGAATGTTCTTGACATCCAGATATCCACAGGTTTCACTTGCTTTTCTTCTTCAGGTTTTTGCTCAAATGTCATCTTCTCAGTGAGGGCCACCCTGGTAACCTTGCTTAAAATTGCCATGTCACCTACTTCAATTCTCTCTTATTTTGTTCCTTCTCTCTCTCTTTGTATATTTTTAGAGATAGGGTCTTCTTCTGTTGCCCAGGCTGGGGTGTGGTGGCACTATCCTGGCTCACTGTATGTAGCCTTGAACTCCTTGGCTCAGTTGATCCTCCTGCCTCAGCCTTTTGTATAGCTAGGATTACAGGCATGTGCCAGCATGTCCAGTTAATTTACACAATTTTTTTTTAAGAAATGGCATCTCACTATGTTGTCCAGGCAGGTCTTGAACTCCTGGCCTCAAGTGATCCTCCCACCTTGGTCTCTCAAAGTGTTGGGGTTATGGGCATGAGCCACCATGCCTAGATCTATATTTTTTCCAGAGCACTTATCACCTTCCAACATACTGTATGATTTACTTATTTTCTGCCCACTCTTTCCTTACTAGAGTGTAAAATCCATACACTTTTTTTTTGATAAAGGATCTTGCTCTGTTGCCCAAGCTAGAGTGCAATAGTGTTATCACAGTTCACTGCAGCCTAGAACTCCATGTTACCATGTGGAGTAGTGCACACTATCACATCTGGCTAATTTTTGTATTTTTTTAGAGAGGGTTTTGCCATGTTGCCCAGGCTGGTCTCAAATTCCTGAGCTCAAGCAATCCTCCTACCTCGGCCTCCCAAAGTGCTGGGGTTACAGGTGTAAGCCCCGCACCTGGTCAAGGTTTTAATCTGTTTTATTTAATGATGCAACCTCAGTGCTTACAGCAGTAGTTGGCACAGAGTGCTTAATAAATATTTGTTAAATAAACAATCGAATGAATAAGCTCTTATTTCTTCAGAGGTTTTCTGACATCTACAGTAGTAGATAGAAGAGTCCCTTGGTGTACTATCATCAGACAGTGGCCCTGGTATGTAGTGGATAGATCCCGATTTATGTGAGTGATTATATAGTCAATTCATTTTTGGTAGTGACTTCCTTATGGTGATTCTTGAATTTTTTTTTGTTTGTTTTAGCTTATATATTCTTCTGTTTTAGCTTATATATTTTTAGATTTTTTTTTTTTTTTTTAGTGGATCGGGATCTTACTAGGTTGCTTAGGCTGGTCTCAAACTCCTAGACTCAAGAGATCCTCCTACCTCAGCCTCCTAAGTAGCTGGAACTATAGGCACGTGCCACCACACGTGGCTGTATTCTAAATTTTTGGGGTAATTTTTTTCTTTTCATTCTGGGAATTTTAAGATACAAACTAAAGTGGAGCTTTAGCAGTTATCAACACACAGCTAGCCTTACTCCTCCTTGCTCACAGCCACCTCCCAAAGATTATTTTGAAGCAAAATGCTATGGTGGGGAGAAAACATATCATTTCAGTTGTAAGTTATCTGAAAGGTTTTTGATAGACTTGAATATTGTTGAAACTCTTAATATTGCAGCTCATGATTTGTTCCAAAATATGATTAAGTCCCTACTAGAGAAAGTCACTCATATTCTAGAATTTTACTGTATTTTTATTTTTCCCTCTAAGATCTAAACCAGTTTTCTCATTTACATTTGATCTAAATGTGACTTTTGCCCTTTTCATTATAAAGATTTTTTTTTCCTAAGAAAAAAAATCTATGAGCACTGTGTTGGCCTGGCCTCAAACTCCTAGATTCAAGCAATCTTCCTGCCTCAGCTTCCTGAGTAGCCGTCAATGTACTTAGAAGAAAAAAACAAAACAAAATTCTTCCTTAAGGTATCTGCTTTTCATGTAAATGGACTTTTTAGTAAGTGACTGGATACTTAAAAAGAAAGAGCTATTTGTTTTTAGGGTAGTAGAATTATGGGTAGTATTTAATTTCTAAAAATTGAACTATTAATATTAAAAGTAAAAAGCATTTTGTAATTGAGGGTTCTCTACTTATCTGTGCAATATAAGATGACCAAATCAGTGGTCCATGAGAAGGGTCAATTTTGTTGTACAAATGGCTGAAGAAGAGCTGGATATAACACTGTTCAGAGCCAATGAACTGTGACTTTTATCTGAAAGGCTGTAGCTTATTTTTCAAGCCTAAATTCTTTCTGTGCTATGGGGTTACTTCAGGCAGTCTCAATGTATGACCAAAGTCTAAGTGTTTAATCTGCTGTTATTATAAGCCCTTATAATTCATAAGTATGTTTTTAGATTGGGGAGGGGAGGAGGAAACATTTTGTATAACTATCATGGTTTGTACATTATTAAAATAAATTACAGTTAATTAAAATGTTCGAAATTAGAGAAATATCTTATGTGTGAATTTTAATATATTATTAACCTATTAAATTTAGGCTTCATTATTTTCTTAGGTTACCAGTCGTGAGAGTGAATAACAAATTGGCTGTTTTCTGTTAACTAAATTATAGTCCATGTTAAGGAACCTCTTCTGCTTAGAAACATTTCAAAGTTTTAAGTGCTGACTAGGAAATTTTAAAATGTTATATTATCTTAAAAAGATTTTCTTGACAGACAAATCAGCATCTCTGCCAGTTTTTGTATCATTATTTTTGGCAAGATAATTAGCTGTAATGCCAGAATTCAGATATATGGTAGTTGGAGTTATAGATGATCCAAAAATTTATTCTCAAACTGTGATTTATCGCTCAACCATAGGAAGTAGGGTGTGGATTACAAATAACTAGGTGTATACATGGTTTTAAAGCTACCCAAATAAAAATAAGTGGCCTAATAAAAGGATGAGAGCTTTTGAACTATAATCACTTTGATTATTTTAAGTTAGCAGAACATTCCAAGCCTTAGCACTCTGTCAAGATTTTGGCAGTACATAATGGTATATATACAGTACAGTAATGCTCAGCTTTTCTTGAGGGAAAAGGTATAACTTTGGACAGTTTCTGACATATGTATCTTTTACCCATGAGGGAGTAGTTGAAGTTACAGCCGAAAGGAGTTAATTGATAGAATAAGGCTTCTGAGGAGCTGATTGATAAGGCCAACTTAAATAGTTGTGCATAAGAATGCTGGCGAAGTGGGTGAGGAGGGACTGAAATTGTGTGCTTAGTCTGCTAAGCTTGTGCCCTCGTGTAGAGATTGTGTACCTAGAGAAGGAACCTTTCTCTTACAAAGTGTAACAGCATGAGCTCTGAGAGGCTCTGGTGGACAGAGATGAGTTCCAGAGGCCAGAAGTGATTGACTCCTATTCCATAATGACAGTAGGAGTGTAGAACTAAAGAGTCTCCTTCAAATATTTGTTTAATATTTTATTCAGGGTAGGAAGATATTTACTTTCTAGTAAAAAAATTGCATACCTCTATATGTTCATAATAAAAGATTTATTAACATGCACAGAACATAGCTTAATATTTTAATTTATATTAAAAAAACTCATTGATTTCCTACCACTGAAAATTAGGTAGCATTATTTATTCATACTCATTAAGGATTGGGGTAAGGGCCTCTACTTGATCGGACTCCTCTCTCCCTTTTTGAAGTCATCACCAATAATTTATTTCCTAGTTCATTTCAGCCACAGAGAGGTCCTTGTTTCTGTTTTTGGTACTAGCCATTTCCTCTCTTTAGAATGTTCTGTTCTCTACTGAATCTTTGCATGGTTGTTTCCTTTTTATCATTTAGGTCTGTTGTACCTCAATGTGGCTTTTCCTCAATTTTTTTTTTTTTAAGCAAAACAAAAGTAAGATTTATTGAAACAAAAGTACTCGCTACAGGTTGGGAGTGGGCAAGCAGCTCAAGAGTCCTGGTTACAGAATTTTCTGGTGTTTAAATATCCTCTAGCAGTTTCCCATTGGTTACTTGGTTATACCCTATGTAAATGAAAACCTGGCCCACAGCCAGACTGATTGATTGTTGGAGGGAACCAGTCAGAGGTAATTTTCATTTTTCATCTGTGAGGCAGTAGAAAGGGGGGTTTGTGAAGGGAATAGCTTCCCCTTCTTTTTTTTTCTTTGTAAACAATGAGGAACTATTTATTGAAACTGGATGCTTACTTTTAATCTCTATAGGCAACCTCTTCATCCCTAGTCTTCTCTGTATCTCCCCCTATGTTTTTCTAAAAATAGTGTTTATTACTATATATCATCTTCATTTATATGTTTAGTATCGGTTCCTCCTAGAATGTAAATCCCCCAAGAGCAGGGACCTTGTTTGTCTTATTTACCATTATATCCTTGATTTCTCAGAATTGTACCTGGTATATAATTGGTACTCAATAATATTGTTGAATAAATTTTTAAAGTTGAAAAGACTTGTTCAAAATATATTTTCAGGTTACTTTTTAATGATTTTTTGTTGACAACATGATTCTCCCTTTTCTTTATTTTGTTCTTTCATCAGTTTTGTGCTGTTTTCTGAACCAGACAGCTTCCTGTGAGGCATAGTAAAGATTTCAAATTTAAATTGAAAAAACAAATTACTTGCTCCTGGTAAATAGCACCATACAATGCATGGTTTAATTTTAAGTTTTCTGTAGATTGTGACTATCGGTTGTTGTTTTTTTTTTTTTGGAATGTGAACCAAAGATTTATTTCTTCATTTCTTGCATTTGTAGTACTCTTCGATGACATCCTTGGCCTGAGACTCCTTGCCGTAGTCCTTAACTACTACACAACTGCAACTAATCACTTTACCGGGCTTCCCCTCTCTGTCAATTTTACAGAGGCCTACCCATTCCCCTACTTTCTTGTTGTCATCAACCTTAATTAGGTTGATTTGGTGTTCAGCACAAAGGGCCTCCACCAACCTGACGTACATAGGCTCATCACAGTTGGATGCAAGCACACAAAGATGGGCTTGGTGCTTGTCTAAGGCTTTAGCAGCTTCGCAGATTCCATGTGCTAGGCCATCATGGATGAGGGCAGTCTTCATCACATCTTGTAAATCAGTATTAACATCCATTACACCTCTAGCAGCAATACCTTCCTCAGCCATGGCGGTGGGTTACGGGCGAAGCCGAATCTTGAACGCACCCAAGCCTCCGCCTCCGCCTCCGCATGACGTGGTGGCAGGGAAAAAGCGACTTATCACTTTTAAGTCCTTGTTAACCATCTGGATCAGGATTCGTGGCACAACCTTCAGTAGCACTATATAATCTATTAAGTAGATTCAGTCTGCAAAGATACTTGATGGAGATAGCTTGATGTTGGCAAAGGTATTTAAAAAATTTTTTTTTAGCTGGACGCATTGGCTCATGCCTGTAATCCCATTACTTTGGGAGGCCAGGGAGGGTGGATCATGAGGCCAGGAGTTCGAGACCAGCCTGGCCAACATGGTGAAACCTGTCTTTACTAAAAATTGAAAAATCAGCTGGGTGTGGTGGTGGGTGCCTATAATCCCAGCTACTCGGGAAGGTGAGGCAGGAGAATCACTTGAAACTGGGAGATGGAGGTTGCAGTGAGCCAAGATCATGCCACTGCACTCCAGCCTGGGCTACAGAGCAAGACTCTGTCTCAAAAAAAAAATTATTTTTTCTAAATGCTTTCAACTTTGAGGACTTAGGGACCATTACACATTTGCCTGGTTATGAAGCGGTTGCATTAAATGGTCCTTTATTATCATTTTATTCCAATGGTGTTATAGTGCCTCTTGGAGACTAGTACTCAGGCTTCTACTTGGTCAGTGAACCCTTTAATCCAGCTCTGAGAAATGGATAGATATGGGTATATGTCACTTTAAGTGTGATAGCAAGAATTGGAGGAGTTCTTGGCTGACGTCTTTTATTATCAGTGAATTAGGAGGCAAGGTCATTTGCTGAGACCAAGTAGAGAAATAGCAGGATGGGAGGTATGAGGAAAGTAAAGAAGAATGGGAGGAAACTGACTATGGAAGTGAAGAAGGATTATTTGGTAGAGCTGAGAACCAAACTGAGATAGGTAACTATATGCATTTTTAGTGGTACCAATCTTATATTCATTTGTGTGAACAACTGGAATGGTAACATAAACACTTCCTTGAGTTCTTTAGTATATGTTTGACAGTTGAAATAAAAAATAACACTGTCTAATGGGGTTTTCAATGTGTGTAGATATATAGTGAGATAACTAACACAAAGGAGAGGGCAAAATGACCTAACTGATGGGAATGTTTCTATATACTCTAATTGTTAAAATTGTGATTCTAAGAAGACTGAGTAATTTTTATTGCAATCCCTAAAGCTACCAGTAAAAAAGATATATAGTAATAACATAATAGATCAATAATCAAATACTAAATAATACTCAAATTGTCAAAAAGGCAGGAAATGGAAAACAGGAAAATATAGGCGACAAACAGAAAACAATAAAATGGTAGCCCTAAATCCAAACATATCTATATCTGTATATCTATATCTACATATATACAAAAGTGGTCTAAATATAAGAACAAAAGACATTAATTATCAGATTCTATAATAACAAAAAGACCTCACTATATTCTGTCTATACAAGAAGCCCACTTTAAACAGCAATACAGATTAAAAGAAAAGGACGGAAAAAGATACACTGTGTACATACTAATCAACATATACTTGGATGATACCTCACTAAATAGATTTCAGAGCAAGAAAAATTAGGGGCATTACATACTGATACAGGGGTCTATTTACCAAGAAGACTTTATCAATTTAAAATATATGTGTGCCTAACAACAGAGCTTTGAAATACATGGAGCAAAAACTGGTAGAAAGGAGAAATGAGTATATCCATGTGTAGGTGGAGACTTCAAGTTTCTTTTCCTATCCACTCCAATCACTATCCTAAGTGATAAGAGAGAGGCCAGGTGCAGTGGCTCACACCTGCCATCCTATCACTTTGGGAGGCCAAGGCGGGCAGATCACTTGAAGTTAGGAGTTTGAGACCAGCCTGGCCAACATGGTGAAACGCTGTTTCCACTAAAAATACAAAAATTAGCGAGGCATGGTGGCACGCACTGTAGTCCCAGCTACTCAGGTGGCTGAGGCAGGGGAATTGCTGGAACCCGGGAGGCAGAAGTTACAGTAAGCCAAGATCATGCCACTGCACTCCAGCGTGGATGACACAGTGAGACTCTGCCTCAAAAAAGGAGAGAAAATCAATTGAATAACATCATCAGTCAACTAGATTTAATTGAATTTAAAGAACATATCACCCAACAGACCCAAATATATATTCTTTTCAAATGCTCATGGAACATATACCACAATCAGGGGTCAGCAAATATTTTTTGTAAAGTGCCAGATACTAAATATTTTAAGCATTGTGAGCCATGTGGTCTCTGTCACAAGTACTCGATTCTGTCATTGTAGTGCAAACTCAACCTTAGGTAATTCATTAATAAATGAGCCTGGCTATGTTCTAATACACATTTATGCATGGATGCTGAAATTTGAATTTCATGTAATTTTCACATGTTATGAAATATTGTTTGATATTTTCAGCCATTTAAAATATAAATATAACCTCTAGTTCATGGGCCATACAAAAATTGTCAGGGACTGGATTTAGTGTACAGTTTGTGCTCCCCTGACCAAGATAAATGATATTCTGGTTCATAAGACCTTAGCACATTTAAAAAAAATTGAAATCATGCAAAGTCTGTTCTCTCACAGTAATAGATTTAAGCTAGTAAAAATATCAAAAAAGAGTCTGGAAAGTCTGCAAATATTTAGAAAGTAAACAACCAAGTTCTAAGTAACTCATGGGTCAAAGACGTCTCATGAGAAATTGACATAGTTTGAATTAAAGGAAAATACAATCTAACAGAATTAGTGGGATACAGAATACAGGGAAATTTATAGCACTAAAGGTAGAGGGAAATTTATTATTTTTATTTCCATTTTTATTTTCGAGATAGTCTCACTCTAGCTCCCAGACTGGAGTGCAGTGGCACCATCTTGGCTCACTGCAACCTTCGCTTCCCATGTTCAAGCGATTCTTGTTCCTCAGCCTCCCGAGTACCTGGGACTACAGGTGCATACCACCACAATGCCTGGCTACTTTTTGTATTTTAAGCAGAGACGAGGTTTCATCATGTTGGCCAGGCTGGTCTTGAAACTCCTGACCTCAGGTGATCCACTCACCTTGACTTCCCAAAGTTCTGGGATTACAGTCATGAGCCCACTGTAAAAGGGAAATTTATAGAATTAAATGCTTATGTCAGAGGCATTTGAACCAGTGCAACTCCAACTTGAATAGGAGCTGGGTAGAATGAGGCTGAGATCTACTGGGTTGCATTCCCAGATAGTCAAGGCATTTTAACTTATAGGATAAGATAGGAGGTTGGCACAAGATACAGGTCATAAAGACCTTGCTGATAAAACAAGTTTCAGTAAAGAAGCCAGCCAAAACCCACCAAAACCAAGATGGTTACGAGAGTAACTTCTGGTTGTCCTCACTGCTATACTCGCTCCAGCACCATGACAGTTTACAGATGCCAGGGCAACCTCAGGAAGTTACCCTATATAGTCTAAAAAGAGAGGCATGAATAATCCACCCCTTGTTTAGCATATAATCAAGAAATAACCATAAAAATTGGCAACCTGCAGCCCTTGGGCTGCTCTGTCTATGGAATAGCCATTCTGTTATTCCTTTGCTTTCTTAATAAACTTGCTTTCACTTTGCTATATGGATTCGCTCTGAATTCTTTCTTGCACCAGATCCAAGAACCCTTTCTTGGAGACTGGATCCAGATGCCTTTCCTGTAACACTTAGATTAGAAAACAACAACTCAACTCAATAAGCTTCTGTCTTTGGGTTTTCCATATAAACAGTTTCTTCTTTTCATTATGCTATTGTATGATTTTCTAGTTGATTTGCTATTTCTTTTATCTTGCTCATTCTTAAGGTCTGGGTCCCTACCCCAACTTTCTCTTTGCTGTACTGCAATATAGGTGAATTTTCCTGGAGTTCTCTGTGACTAGTTTGTCTTTTCTGAGCTACTGTTTGGTGTACTGTTTCTGTACTCCTAGAGTTGGAAGTGTGAGGGGAGTAGAGAGGGTAATTCAGCTGGGGTTTTGCAAGCTTTTCTAAAGGACATGGGTTTTGTTTCCTCTTTCAGGTTTTATTAAGTGTCCTTGAACAGGGTTCATTCCTCCTAATCAGAGGGTATCCTTTTCCTGTGTGGGATGTGCTCAGAGTTGACATGTTTTCCTCCAATATGTTATGTAACTCTAGTGCCTTTTCTTCCACTAGGGAAAAACATCCTACCCCATTTTACTTACTCATTTTCATCTCAGTACTTACAGTTCATAACGATTCACATTCCTTTAATGTTCAGTTTTGCTAAATTCCTCCTTATTGTTGGGGATAGTTAGCTCTGCCTATATTTGAAATGATGTGCCTGAGAGTACCTCATCTCCTCACTAGAATCTAGCTTTTTTATTTAGAGTTTGTCTACTCTAAAAACATTTTCAGTTGGGCCTGGTGGCTCAAGCCTGTAATCCCAATACTTTGGGAAGCCAAGATGGGTGGATCACTTGAGGTCAGGAGTTCAAGACCAGCCTGGCCAAGATGGTAAACCCTATCTCTACTAAAAATACAAAAATTAGCTGGGCATGGTGGTACATGCCTGTAGTCCCAGCTACTCCAGAGGCTGAGGCAGGAGAATCACTTTAACCTGGGAGGTGGAGGTTGCAGTAAGCAGAGATTGTACCACTGCACTCCAGCCTGGGCTACAGAGCAAGATTCTATCTCAAAAAAAAAAAAAATTTTTTTTTTCATTTTCCCGAGCCGCTTATTCATTTCCTCAGTCTGCTTTTTTCGAAATTGGGACACCAGTGAAAAACCTCATGATTTTTCTTTTTGATCCCAAAATAAGTAAATTTAATTATTTATAATATGTAGCAATAAAATATTTTACATATTTATGGGATACATATGAGTATTTTTACATATATAGACTATAATGATCAAGTCAGGGTATTTGGGGTATCCATCACCTTAGGTATTTATCATTTCTATGTGTTGGGAACATTTCACCTCCTCTCTTCTAGCTGCTTTGAAATATATAATGTATTGTTGCTAACTATAGTCACCCTACTCTGCTATTAAATATTGGAGCTTATTTCTTCTAACTGTATCTTTATACCCACTAACCAACCTCTCTTTATGCCACTCTCCTACCCAACTCACCCCACTCTCTGGTATCTATCATTATATTCACTTTCTCTGTGGGACCAACACTTTTAGCTCCTTCAAATGAGTGAGAACATGTGTTATCTGTCTTGGTGTATCTGGATTATTTCACTTTACACAGTGACCTCTAGTTCCATCTATGTTGTTGCAAATGACAGGAATTCATTCTTAGGGCTGACTAGTATTCCATTGTGTATATATACCATATTTTCTTTATTCATTTGTCTGTTCCATGTAATGGTGCTATAATAAATATAGCAGTGCAGGTATCCTTTTGATACACAACTTTATTTTCCTTGAATAAATATACATTAGTGGGATTGCTGAATCTTAGGGTAGTTCTGTTTTTAGTTTTTTAAGAAATGTCCATACTGTTTTTCATAGTGGTTTTACTAATTTACATTCCCACCAACAGTGTATAAGAATTCTCTTTTCTCAGCACCCTCACCAGCATCTGTTATTTTTTGTATTTTTAATAACAGCCGTTCTAACTGGGGTAAGATGATATCTCATTGAAGTTCTCATTTGTATTTCCCTGATAATTAGGGATGTTGACCTTTTTTTTTCTCATAAATATGTTGGCCATTTATATGTCTTCTTCTGAGAAATGTCTATTCAGATCCTTTGCCCACTGTTTCAGGGGATGTTTTTTTTCTGTTGAGTTGTTTGAATTTCTTGTATATTCTGGATATTAGTTTATTAAGTGAATAATTTGTAGATATTTTCTCCCATTCAGCAGGTTGCCTCATCATTCTGTTGATTGTTTCCTTTGCTGTGCAGGAGCTTTTGGTTTAATATAGTCTCATTTGTCTATTTTCATTTTTATTATCTATGCTTTTGAGGTCTTAGGCATAAAATCTGCTTACCAGTGTTCTTAAGTTGTTTCCTCTATGTTTTCTTCCAGTAGATTTATGGCTTGGGGTCTTATATTTAAGTCTATAATTAACCCTGAGTTGATTTTTGTATATGTACACAATTTCATTCCTTTGTGTATAGATATCCAATTTTCCTAACACCATTTATTCATGATAGTGTCCTTTCCCCAATATATGTTCTTGGTGCCTTCATTGAAAATTAGTTGCCTGTAAACATGTGGGTTTATTTCTTGCTTCTCTATTTTGTTTCATTGGTCTGTATGTCTGATTTTTTACTAATACCGTGCTGTTTTGGTTACTATAGCCTTTTAATATATTTTGAAGTCAGGCAGTATGATGCCTCTCACTTTGGTTGCTCAGGATTGCTTTGGCTATTGAGGCTCCTTTCTTGTTCCGTATGAATTTTAGAATTATTTTTTTGAATTCTGTAAAAAATACATTGGTATTTTTATAGGAATTGCATTGAATCTGTAGATTGCCTTGGGCAGTTTAGTCATCTTAATGAGATTAATTCTTCCAGTCCATGAGCATGAGATGTCTTTCCATTTGTTTATATGTGTACTTTTTAATTTATTTTAGTAATGTTTTATTTTTTTTCCTGGTATAGATATTTCATCTCCTTGGTTAGATTTATTACCAAGTTTGTTTTGATAACTATTTTAAATGGGATTGCTTTCTTGATTTCTTTCTCAGCTAGTTGATTATTGGTGTATAGAAACTATTGATTTTTTGTATGCTAATTTTGCGTGCAATGAATTACTGAATTTATTAATTTAATTTAGGAAGTTATTGGTGTAATCTTAAGGTTTTTCTTTCTTTCTTTTCTTTCTGTTCTTTTTTTTTTTTTGAGATAGAGTCTTGCTCTGTTGCCAGGCGCCAGACTGAAATGCAGTGGTGCAATCTCGGCTCACTGCAACCTCCGCTTCCCGGGTTCAGGCAGTTCTCCTGTCTCAGCCTCCTGAGTAGCTGGGACTACAGGCATGCACCACCACGCCCAGCTAATTTTTGTATTTTTAGTAGAGATGGGGTTTCACCATGTTGGCCAGGATGGTCTTGATCTCTTGACCTCATGACCCACCTGCCTCGGCCTCCCAAAGTGCTGAGATTACAGGCGTGAGCCACCATGCCCAGCCGCTTCTTTGGGTTTTTCTAAATATAGTTTCATATCAGCAAAGGGGGACAATTGGACTTCCTCTTTTCGAGTTTGGATGCCTTTTATTTCTTTCTCTTGCCTGGTTGCCCTGGCTAGTACCTCCAGTATGACATTGAATAGAAGTGGTAGAAGTGGGCATCCTTGTCTTGTTCTAGATCTTAGAGAAAAGGCTTTTAGCTTTTTCCCCATTCGGTATGATGTTAGCTATTGGATTGTTTTATTTGGCCTTTATTATTTTGAGGTATGCTTCTTCTAGTCCTAGTTTGTTGAGAGTTTTTACCATGAAGGGATGTTGACTTTTATCAAATGCTTTTTTTTCTCCATCTATTGAGATGATCATATTTTTTTTCCTTCATTCTGTTGATGTGACATGTCACATTTATTGACATTTGCATATCTTCAACCATCTTTGCATCGTTGGTATACATCCCACTTGGTCATCGTCTATTGCCTTTTTGCTGGGCTGCTAGATTCAGTTTGCTAGAATGTTGTTGAGGACTTTTATGTCTGTGTACATCGGGGGATATTTGTCTGTCATTTTCTTTTTTTTATTGTGTCATTGTCTGATTTTGGTATCAGGGAAATATTGACCTCATAGAATGAGTTAGGGAGAGCTTCCTCTTTATAAGTTTTCTGGGATAGTTTCAAAAAGATAGGTATTAATTTTTCTTTCTACGTTATTTGAATTTGACTGTGAATGCATTCAGTTCTGGGCTTTTCTTTGGAGACTTTTTATTACTGTTTCAATCTTGCTACTCATAACTGGTCTACTTGGGTTTTTGTGTTTTATTTGTTTTTTTGAGACGGAGTCTCACTTTGTTAACCAAGCTGGAGTACAGTGGCATAATCTTGGCTCACTGTAATCTCTACCTCCCAGGTTCAAGCAATTCTTCTGCCTCACCCTTCTGAGTTTCTGGGATTACAGTTATGCACCAACATGCATGCTAATTTTTTTTAATAGAGATGAGGTTTTGCCATGTTAGCCAGGCTGGTCTTGAACCCCTGGCCTTAAATGATCTGCCCCTGTTGGCCTCCTAAAGTGTTGGGGTTACAGGCATAAGCCACCACATCCAGACTACTCAGGTTTTCTATTTCTTCCAGATTCAGTCTTGGTAGCATGTATATTTCCAGCAATCTATTCCATTTCCTCTGGGTCTTTTAGTTTGTCAGTGTATAGTTGAATATAATAGTCTGTGATCTTTTGTATTTCTGTGGTATCAGTTGTACTGTTTCATTTTTCTGATTTTATTTGAGTCTTCTCTCTTTTTTTCTTGGTTAGTCTAACTATCAGTTTAGCAATTTTGTTCATCTTTTTGAAGAACCAACTTTTCATTTTGTTGATCCTTTGTATTGTTTTCTTAGTCTCTATTTTGTCGGTTCTACTCTGATCTTTATTCCTTCTTTCTGCCAATTTCGGAATTGGTTTGTTCTTGATTTTCTGGTTCCTTTAGTTTTATTGTTAGATTGTTTTTTTTTTTTTAATATTTCTACCTTTGATTTAGGTATTGTAATAAAAATTCCCTCTTTGCTGTAACCCAGTGGTTGTTCAGGAGCATGTTGTTTAATTTTCCACATATTTGTGTAGTTTCCAAAGTTCCTCTTGGTATTGATTTCTGGTTTTATTTTATTGTGGTCTGAGAAGGTACTTGATATGATTTAGCTTTTTTTAAAATGTTGACTTGTTTTGTGGCGTAATGTGTCTTAGAGACTATTCCGTGTACTGATACGGAGAATGTATATTCAGCAGTTGTTTGATAAAATGTTCTGTAAATGTCTTTAGGACCATTTGGTCTGATGTCCAATTTAAATTGAATGCTTCTTTGTTGATTTTCTGTCTACATGATCTGACTAATGCTGAAAATACGGTATTGAAGTTCCTTACAATTATTAGATTGGAGTCTGTCTCTCTCTTTAGATCTAGTAATATTGCTTTATGAATCTGTGCTGCAGTGTTGAGTGCACATATATCTAGAATTATTGTGTTGTCTTGTGAGACTGATACCTTTATTATTATATAATGACATTCTGTGTCTTTCAAAAATGTTTTTGACTCAAAGTCTGTTTTCTTTGCTATATGTATAGCTACTTCTGCTTGCTTCTAGTTTCTGTGTATGTGGAATATTTTTTTTCCATTCCTTTGCTTTGAGTCTTTTTTTGTCTTTACAGGGGAAGTGCATTTCCTGTAGACAGCATATAGGTGATTCCTGTTTCTTTCTTTTTTTTTTTAGAATAAAAAGAATGAAAGAGAGAAAGAAAGAGGAAGAAATTTTAGAAAAAGAGAGAAAAGGAGAAAGAAACAGCAAAAGAAAGAAAAAAAGAATGAAAGAGAGAAAGAGAG